>VUQS01028284.1:20407-34703 GCA_015108495.1 Heterochromis multidens | reverse complement strand
ATAAATGTGTCATTCTTAAAAGTATACACGATGGAACAGCTGCCACAATTAAAGTACTCCTGTACTACATGCTCACAAAACTCTAAGAGGCTCTAATCTATCAAGCAAAATCTAGAAAGTAGTGATTCAGTGAATGTTCTATGCAAGGTTAATCTACTACAGATAATTACATAGTTTAGGTCAAATTTTAGACATACTTGTGAGTACTCAGTAGTCATTACTGCATTATTACATAAATGCCGTCATGGGCAGAACCGCACCTATTTTCAAACTTTATCCAGCTGTCATTTTGATCTCCACTACACGCCTGTTAAGCTCCATGACTGCACCTTAAATGTTTGTGACAAATCTATCCATAGATAGACTCACAAAGTAAAAAAAAACAAAAAAAACAAAACTTGCCTAACATCTGTGATTTGATGCAAAAAAGTTTTGCTTGTGTGTACACACTGAAAAGTCATATGTGTCAGAACTAAAGCTGCTTGAAGAGTTGTCAAATAGGCAATGACTTACCTCAATCCAACTCATGAGTATACTGAAGTTTCCTGAAGAATTTAAAAGAAAACATCTGTTATTTTATTAGGTCAAGGCATTTCTCTGTCTCTGCACCCACTCATTTTGCTGATTTCCTTAAGAATAATCTTCTTAAAAAGACCAAGACAAGCACATCTTGATCTGATTTTGTAAAAAAAAAAAAAAAATGATTTGCAAATAATTAGAGCCGCTCATCTTCATCGAGGCAATGTTCATGCGACTTGTCAAAGACAGGAAGAAGACTGTGTGTGTGCGCGTGTGTGCTTATGTTGCGTCAATCATTCAACAATTTGAATCTGTCAGGAGTGTAAATCTTTTTAGGTGTATTAGAGCATATTTTCTACACCAATGACAGGCAAGCTTTGGAAATATGTTTTTAGCTAATTGGGTGTTTTGAAAAGATGAAGATGAAAGAAGAAATGAAAGGATTTCTGATGACATGGGGATTCATGGGGAGAGAGGATGTGTATTGTCTCTAAAATAGAGCCTTAAGCTACATGCTTGATGTGTAGACAGAATAGATTTCCTGTCAGGAACCATTCTTTTTCAGATCTATACTGCTTACCTCCATTACTGTTGACTTATACAATAAATAGTAAAGGGATTACATTCTCCACCGTTAGCAGTTCTCAAAGTTCAAAAAGACATCAGGTTTGAGTTTGACAAATCTTCTTAGATTGATAGGAAACACTTCTACAATTTGAACTTATTACATCACCATTATCTGAAAATACACATTGGCTGCTGAAGATATGGATAGATAAGCTTTACCTTACATTATTAAATTGTTGGTTGGTAGATGGGTGGCTGTAGGGAATGTTTTTAATGTGGTAAAAAGGCTTGTGGTGGGGTCAATTCAATTTGTTGTCACAATTCAGTGATTTATCTTCCTCAAACAACACTTACAGCAAGCTGGAACCTAGCATAGCTTGGTAGGCTTTTTTGGTAATTATGTGGTTTTGCTAAAGTAACTTAAAAAATATAGAACTTTAAGGGACCATGTGAGGCTCTAGAAGTCTTCAATGAAAATTACATTAACTATTAATGCAATGAGTTCTTGGGCATAGCCAGTTAGCCAGATTTGTTTTTCTCAGATTACACCACATTAGCTTGCTATTCTGTTTACTATTTTATGGAAAGTAAAATATGCACAGGTATTTGCCTTCATTTTATCAATCAAAGCTGGTAAAGAAAAGAAAATCTAATTACTATTCCACCCATGTGGGTTTCTCTTTTTTAAGTTACCAGTCTTATAAAGTACCTAAATGGAACAGCTGAGAGGCATATCATTTGATTTAATGGACATAGACACTTCTCTTCTCAAGGATATATCTGTCAACTCAGCATAATCCAGCTCTGAACTTTAAGATGTATTACGAACCTCATAAGCCTATTGAAAGATAATCTGTCAGCCAGACAGGTAAAGAATAAAAATGGTGAACAAATGTGGAATGTTTATTCTGCATATAATTGAATAAATCAAGAGGAGGCATACTCAGAGTTTGTATTCAAAAGTCCTTTCTTTTAGAAAAGACCTTTTCTTTCTTTTTTTCTAGTGTTTAGCATCACTTTATTATCTGCCTAATTCACATCCTCTGGGTAGAAGTTGTGCAAATATGTGCATTCACAATGAGCAAAGACATAGTCCATCCATCTATCCATTTTCTTAACAGTTTATCCAATTCAGGGTCACAGGCAGCTGGAGCCTATCCTAGGATATAGTCTGGTAATTTCAATAAGACTTCCCCAGTGATGATAATTGGTCTTTAACACATCAGATAGTCCACCACTTTGCTCCAGACTTAGATATGCAGGCAAATATTGGACGGATGGCCATGACATTTAGATACTGACAGATCAAATGTTTTGCCTAACTTTGAAATATCTCCACATTTACTGAATGGATAGGCTCTGTCTGTTGCATAAATCTGCAGATCCCTAAGAAAAAAGCCCAAAGAGTTTTTTTTTTTGTTTGTTTATTGGATTCTTTGTTTTAACACCATCCAACCCCAGGTTTTTTGTATAAAATTCTTTATGGATGTTTTTGAAATAGCTTCTCTGACCAAATATTATGTAATACCTAAAAAAGGTATTATAAAATTGTTGTCTGTAAGTTGCAAAGATATCTACAGTATTAACAATTTAAAATGTGTAAAATTTAAGTGATATTATATCACCTTTTAGTCAGAGTATATCCACTAAAGACTTTTAATGAAAATGTATTATATAACGTGAATGTAACAAGTGTCAAGCATCAGTAGAGCAATCTATGCACACGTTGCTTTGTTTCTGCTGTAGCAGATGGTCCAATAAATTAGTGGTTAAATTGTCAGCTCTCACTGAGAAGCACTCTTCTTAATATTTATTGTTGGGCAAGACAAATGTCTTTTGACTATGAGCTGTCATCTGCATAATCAGAGAAAAAATGAATTAAATAAAAAAGAAAGAAAAAATGAACTGGCATTATACAAAAACCAAGTGAGGGGCAAACATATTTCAGAAGAATATCAGTGAGTGCTGTATGCTGTTTGTTTTGACACGTTTAGGATTTGGACTTGAGCGTACTAGTATTTTATATTAATTTATTAATTTTTAATTTATTTATATTAATCCTGAGATTTTCTGATGCACATGGAGCGACATACCAAGCTCCAAACTGCAGGTCACCACTTTGCATGATCACTGCTTGTCATCATTCTAAGAATCTTCATGTGAGTGGAAGAAGGAAGAAAAAAAATTTTTTAACACTTTTTATCAAAAACACAAGCCACAGCAGGACACCAAAGCCTTGCAAAGATCACTGAATTCTCACATCTCTTCAGGGTTTCATCTGTTTGCTTCAGGATGATGTCTGTCAGTCACCTAAAATATGCACAAGAGACCCTGTTATGAAAGTTTCTCGCTGTATGTTTCAAAAGTTAATTCTAAAATGGAGTTTAATGCAGTTGGATTACAAAAAGAAAAAAAAGAAAAAAAGGAAGAGCTCTTTTTTTTCCCCTCTGGATGTTAAGAATTGCTCTGGGGAAGAGTTTGTTTATAGTTGAGAGATGACTGAGAATGCATCCACTTAATGAGCAAGAAAATGGATGCTTCTCAGGGAGAAAATTTCAAGTTACAGATGTGTATTTGTGAGTGTGTGAATAAGGATTTAGCATTATGCAGTCTGTTCCCGGTTATTGTGAGTGAATGACTGGGACATACATTTCTAAATCATGAATTTATTAAATGTGAATATTTGATTCAGCCTTTTTTGAATCATGCTTTGCTGTCAATTTTGGCTCTGACCAGAACTGCAAAGAAAAATACATTGCTTGTTCCAACCTTGTTTATGCTGATACCAAACACAGACTTACCTTAATATTAAACAGCAGTAAATACTGTAAATGTGTTACACAACTCTAAACTCTATGTGTGTATATTTTTTGAAGCTTTGATCTTCTATGTAAGTTATGAAAGCAGCAGAAATAGCAGTGTTGATGAATAATGAATAGAACCTGTTGTGATGATGCAAAACATTAATCCAACTCCAGAGGGTAGGTCCTTTTTATTTTTTCTAGTGTAGTTGTTATATGAATGCATAGTGTAACTGTTAATGTGAATTCACAGCTTGATACAAAGATGCATAATATAATATAAAGATATTATAAATAATAAACAAATTTATAAAATTCAATTTTTTAAAAACTGAATCTCAGTGAGCCTCTCTTGTATGCTGCCATTACAAACAATTTTTTGTTGTTGTTAAAAACATTGTTTAACACAAACATGGTAAAGCCAGCCCATTCTCATCACTGAAACACTGAGTTTATGACAATAGTGACATAGTTATTTCACTTTCAACTTCTCCCTTATGGACAATTCTTAATGCAATTATGGGCTGCATTTTCCACAATATTTTCCCTAAACTTAACCAAGATGTTTTTGGTGCCTAAACCTAATCAATTACTTTTTATCTCTAAACTTAATCAGCGACTAAAAGCAAAAGTAAAGAGCACGTAAAAACAAAAGAAATCAGCTTTCAAACAGGATGCACATCAAGGTCTTCTGGCTGAATAACTGACTTCACCACTACCACCTGGTTCAACTGTGCAGCTCCTTAAGACCGTTATCTCTAATGGTATAATATCAATATAATTTACATAAAATAATAACACTATTACAGTATTGCAGTGACTAATGCAGTGAAGCACAGAAACTAAGCAATTTCATTAAAGTGTGCTCACTGCATATGTAAGTGAATATTAATATATTTTTACTGGTAAAGACAGCAAACTACTCGTGATTCAACTCAATTCAATTGAACTTTATTTATATAATGCCAAATCAACAACAGTCACCTCAAGGCTGATGATTTCCCTTTTAATTGTCACTTTGATAGTCAGGTTCTGTTTTAAAATTATCCTTCAAATAAAGAAATCCCTTTTGGAAAACTGTTTGTCCTATGCTGTTTTAAGTTGAAGTTGTTCTTCTCACAACTTTATGTCTGGAATATATTCACAGCTCAAATAAACTATAATGCTTGTCTGCTTTTTCTATATTTTTAAAGTTCTAATACTCATATTTTTGAGTCTGTAATATTAATTGCAAGACCTGTATGTTAAATTTTGTACTTTCAAACTCTAATGTTGATGAAGATGATTATTACTCTTACCTTTTATGACTCCTTTTTGATATTGTATTTTAAATGAAGTATTTTCTACCATTCACAAAGGGGCTGACATTTTTTTGTTCTCCACTGACAGCTCACAAAGAAATAAACCAAAGAATTGCAAAGACAAAAGGACTTCAGATGAACACTGTGTAAGATTCCAGATACTGGATTATACATTTTTTGTAGATCAAGGGTTTGTATATGCATTTGGTTTGCTCTGTTGGTGACACTCTGTGAAAAAACACTGGTAATCTAAAATTCCTTCTATTGTTTCAATCTTCCCAGGGTTTCTGTCTGTAAGAGGTGGCAGGTCTTTTCATGTTTTTTTTCCCTAAATGTTTGAAAAAGTTATGTAATCTGCTCATAATAGTCAGGTATATTCAACAAAAAATATCCTGTGGTGGCCATCTCTGTCTACAGAGTCTTTTTATTACTACAACATGAACAATACACTAATCTATATGGTAGTTTAATCCTGGCAAGGCATTATATCTCTTTACATCAGACTTTGTGAGTTGTTTTTATATTCCATATATATTCTTCCTACTATATTGCAAACGTTTCTCTGGAAGGCCCGTATGTGGCTCTCCAATCAGACAATAATGAATGGAGCAATTAGCTGTGATTATTAAGTGCTTTGTGAGCCTTCCCTCTGCTGATTTATTATGTGAGCATGTTCAATTTATCAGAGCCCCCTAGTGGGAGATGACAATGACAGGCTGCCATATATACCAGTATCTTCTCATACACACATTGTCTATGTGCTCCCTGTTGAACTTGATATACACCAAAGGATTACGGCAAGGGTGCTAAGTCAACATCTATCATTTATTTGTCAGGACTGTGGGCATCCTAAGAGAACCCAGAAGAACAGGGCACAAAATGTACCCACTAAAGCATACACAATCATATCACAGGTGTGATATTAAACTTGACAAAAAAATAACTACGTAGACCAGGGTGTCTGCCAAATGAGCTATATTGATGGGGAAGTAGCTGTCGTACCACCCAATAAAATATACTATTGATTCAGTCATACCTTGCTTGTCCACTGTGTACATGGTTCATTACATTACTCAAACAGTCAATTACAGCTTTGTTGTTCCTCTGTACAGTTCATGTTGAGTGTTTGCTGCTGCAGATCCAGAGAGTGTCAAGGTCGTTTTCACCTGAGCTGTGACCCAGAAGGGCTGGCTGTCCCACAGGATAGATGGATGTTTGTTTTGGAGAGCCTGTTGTGTTTGATTGGAATAGGAGGTAAAGAAGAGATAAGGGGTCACCTCAATGCATCAACATTGCTGTCCTTTTTAGCACCACACCTACTCCTTCAAAATTCACTATAATCCCATTTGATATCAGGCTGGGTGACCAGAGAAGAAGTAAAGAGGTTGAGATTTTATGAAGGAGATTTAAGTAAATACAAAGTAAAACTGTGTGGTGGTGACTGTGATACAGACTTGGAAGTCTGTCAAGATTAGTTCTGTGGCAGAGCGAACTAGTCACTCTAAAAACTCTCCCTCGTCAGATGCATTGATTGCATCGATGCCCCTTCCAGAACTTTCAAACTGACATTTTGTTATTTTAAATGTCAAAGCATTCTCTGAATTAGCCACGTACTATTCATAAAGGAAATCAATTCTAGTTGTCACAAAGTTCTGATCTGTTCCACAAGGCAATGAGCTTAGTGCTGGGTTGGGCCGTTAAGGACTGGATGCTTAGATTTGCTGTGACTTTCTTGAGTAAAGCTGGCATGATGTAGATTACTCTATTAGCCCTGTAGTATCAACAGGGAAGTGAATTTACACTGAAATGAAATTCACTTCAGCTGAAAACGGTAGAACAGGTTGACTTAGAAGGTTGACTTAGAAGGTGGTAATTCAGTTTCTTGCTAATAAACAGGTCGGCATGACCACATCTGAGCTTTTCTGGTGAGCTTACAAAAGTAAAATAAAAAAAAAAGCTTGTACTTCTATGTGAATCAAATTGATCCTCAGTATCTGTAGCTGAATGTTCGCTAAATACGAGAAATATGGAGGTGAGAGCCAAGCCGTGTGGGCCAGACTTGAAATCCTTAAATGAAATCCTTGGATATACAAGAGAATAGAATTCAAAATTAGAATTTTTATATCTCACATACAAGTTTGGCACCTTAAAATGATGAAGTATAATCGTGTGAGCATTTGTTATGTGGGAAGAGCTATCCATGATTTTTACTGGCTTAAATGTCCATTTCCCCTCCCAAGTGTTACTGAACTGCTATGAGTCATAGCATGCTTTCAATTAACAGAATGCCTGGAATTAGTACTGATATACTGAATGGTTTAAGCACAACATATATCTGTAAATGCTATTTTACAAATAAAATATGTCATTTACATCCTCTTTGGTTGTTAATGATTGGTACTTGGTATAGCTAGGAAAGTGTACATGGCTATGGTAGAGATAATATATTTTCCACAATATCAAAGTACGGTACAGGCATGAAATGGATATCAAACTGTTTTAAAAAGTCTACTGCAGTAGTCCACTGCAACAGGACACAGCTGTAAACTTGTGCTTGTATACTTGCAATCATTTCCCTTGACTTCCTCTAATAGACAGTGGTGCAACATTGAAGAAAAACTTGAAGAAAGCCCTCCTCTCTGTTTTTTCTTTCTCTTGGATAATTGCTGAAGTTTTCTCAAGTCCTTTTGCAATAAAAATGAGTTCAAAACAGCATAGTCTCTGCTGCAGAAGAGAGGAGCAAAGAAGTCTTTAAATATGTCTCCATTACAAAGCCCTCTGAGAGTTGTTTTTTTATGTATGTTGGAAAATTAATGTTTTTAACTGGTGCACATGTACTGGTTTAATGTTATTGCATGCAAATGTACATTGAAGTAATTGTTTAACAGTTCTTAATGAGGTTTAAAACATGTTCCACTTTCTCTCAAAGGCAGCAGCAATAGATGATCTGACATGATTACACTTTTTACAGAGGTACGAGATCTCTTCTTTGTACTTGAGCACAAGTCCATTTACATTTTCCTTGATCAACTTCAAAGGGGGGGTTTACTTTGATGAGTCTTAAGGAGTTAAAGTTCTTAAAGTTAACTGTGATCATCTGAATCTGACTTTTCCTTTGGTCGGTATTGGAACATATTAATAATGTATCTCAAAGCATCATCTTTATTGCATCTGAAGAATTTACATATATATTGGATCATCATTAGATTATCGTCACAGCATCCATCATGGCATTTGAAATTCATGAGGAAAAAGTTACAAAGTTTGCTGTGAATCACGTGACATCACTTAAGGAATACTAGCTTACTATTAGCTTAATCAAATACAAATTCCCTTTTCTGTTTTAGTCAGCTTCTTATTAAAAATAATGGTAATGTGTCAAAGTTACACTTAACATTTATGAAAGGAATTCTTGTTTGGTCATATTTCTTTTCAATAGTTCTTCCTGTTGTGAGGAAGTGACCTCTTATACCCATTTTTCTCAATAGAGAATGAAAGACAAAATCCAAAAATCCTAGTTCTAAGCTTAACCAGCCAAGTTTAACACTCAGTGTGTCTTAGGTAACCACAACAATCATTCATACACTTTGCTGCAGTAGCCATCTACTTACATATGAAATTTAGACATCAGAACTAAGGCAACAGTTAAGTCTGATTTCAGTCGGAGGATGCCTTCATTAATAGGTGTTACATCCCTGAGTCCCACCACACACACATAGCACTACTGCATGTGGTAGTAGGCCAGGTCCTGCAATCCTACAACTTTCTATCAGTACCATAAGTATTATTGATAGTCTTGTGGACTGTGAGATCTGTATTATATTTTATATTTTTGATATTCCCATATAATGAAGACATGGTGCTGAGACAGTGCACCTGCCTGGCACTATCCATCAGCGGTGTTGCTGACTGCTGACAGACTGTCGCTATCTGTCACCCTCTAAGCCTATTGGTTATCAGCAATCAATGCACATAAAGCTGTGACTACTGTCCACAGTGCTGAAACATTTGAAAGCACACAAAACCTTTTGTTGTCTTATTTTGTTCTTCAGAACAAGCTTGAAGTGTCTTTACTGTATGTTCCCTTAGTGATAAGCATGGTTGGCTCAATAAGAGACAGTTTTTGGTTATGGATAGGATGGGATATGACAGGGTATGACAGGACAGGACAGGACAGGACAGGATAGGATAAGATAAGATAGCATAGGATAGGATAGGATAGGACAGGATAGGATAGGATAGGTAGTGCAGTAAGAATCATTGGTTTTGTACTGCAAAATACCTTGAGGAGACTGTTGTTGTGATTTGGTGCTATATAAATCAAATTAAATTGAAAAAGAAATTGAAATTGAAATTACTGCATGAGGCATAAAATCTGTTAAGGAAGTTTTAGTGAAAATGCACACTGGAAGAAATCAGCAATGCAATATTAATTTTACTGAGTTCAGTATGTTTGGGAGGTCTTCTCTTGCAAGTCTAAACAAGGCTCAACGGTTTAAGGTATTTTTATTATAAAGAGATTTTGTAAAACCTGAAAGCAAATCAGGCTGTGTTTTAGATTTTAGTCAGCTTTGATCTCCATATGTCTGATACCTGAATGACACTTCAAAGACCATACAGATAGTGGCACACATAATGCAACTGAATGCAAGACTCTGTTTTGACTCTTTCATAAACTTTCTTTTTTCCCCTCACTCGCCACCCAAGGTTTACTGTACCAGCAGTGTGACAAACTGTCAGCAAACATCAAATCAACTGTGTGATGCTGTGCAGTGTCAACAACACAGAAAGCTTTACTTGACCACAATATGTCAACCATGACGGAGGGACATCAAATAGCACAGCGACTGCCACATTCATCACAAAAACCTGCACACAGAGACAACTGCTCCAGCCCTCCTCTCTTCCACCCACCGCTGTCCTCTCACCTTAGTAGATGTTTTCTCTCTCTGCGTGTCTGACACTGCAGTGTATGTATGCATACGTAGGCACGCATATGCACATGCAAGTACACTGACAACAATGCTAGATTTCAACATGTCCCTGCCAGTTTCAGTATCATGCACAGTGACAGAATACTCACATCACCCCATGTGTGCTTTGTCAGTTCCTACACATGACAGCAGCCATTGTGTGCTATTATATGAATCTCCTCTCAAATGTCAAAAGGATTGTGGCTCTGCAACATTGAGTTAAGTACCCATGGGTGGAAGAAAGGGACATTTGATCTCTGTTGCTTTGGAGACAAGCATCAATTTTCCGTGCAAAATCTAGAAACTGTATGATTGTGAAATTTGATTTTCTATACACAGTATTTTTTTTTATTTGAGAATGTTTATTTCAGTATTGTCTACTCTAATGTATTATCTTAGCTATTATCTGAACAAATTATTTAAAAAACTGAAAAGTAAAATGCAGGCATGTGAGTCCACACTGCTGTACAGAGGCTTGATTAAAATTGGATGCAAACTGCAAGGACAAAGGTTTACAACTCTCTTAGGAGTAACTGCTGAAGGACAGAGGGTTAATGTTACTAACAGACGCTGTTAATCAAATCAGTAAAAGCTTAACTCACATCATTTGACATAATGGGGATGGTCTGCTCCACCTCTGACTTTTGAAATGGAAAATAATTAGACTTGCGGTGCTTATTATCCGTTAGGTGGCAAAGAACAGTAGTAGAAATATCCCCATATGTCCAATATTAATTCAATGTTGGCATGTAGTAAAGAATAATAATTTCAGTTTCTTTTTTTGGTGGGTGATTTGATATCAAACCTATTTCACATAAATTTGAATTGATTAAGTATAAAAAAAAGTCCCATTCTTGACAATGATGCATCCTCTCTGAGGTGAAGCATTTTCATCTGGCTACAGCTGACCTGTTCTGACATGGGGCGGTGTCTATCGAGGCATGAGGGGCTTGTTATTTCCCCAGCAGGCACCTCATTAGAGTCCATGTGACCTTTTACAATTGAACAGACCATTGGTCATGAAACGTTTTGAATACAGATATCCATTCCACTGACATTTTTACAAAAGAAAGGACATTTCCCCCGTTCTGAGAAAGTGCCTTCCAACCTGAGTGCTGGTTGAGGCTTGCACGGATCAGTTATGTTGCATCTCTAGGCAAGTTTCAGTTGGCAAATTATACCGCAGGATTATGAGACACAATGTTTTGTTTCATAGAAAAGAACCAGATTCTGCATAAATGATATATTTTCCTCTATAAATGACTGAAATCCATTTCCAATATTTCCAACTCTGCTATTGTGTCCTGTCCCTGTCCTTGGTAGGCCAGCTATTTTGCATCTTGCATCTCATTAGCAAAAAAGCCATTGAGGCAAAAATGACTCGGCAGGACAGCTTCTGCGGGAGAGGTCTGTACCTTACTGGAGTTGACCTTCACCTAAACTAAGTGCATAATTTGCATATCTTGGTCAAAGTGTTATTATCCATGTGCAATTTCTTGACATATCCCATCTAATACCTATTTTAACCTTTTTATGACAGTATGCAGTTTGAATTTTGAAGCCCGACCAGGACCCAGGGTGAAACATTTATGACAGGGAGACAACATTAGTAATAGTAAAGTAATAGTAATAACTGATAAAAACATAAATGATATGATCAAATCATAATTTTTGCCTTAATGTGGTATAGATTAAATATCCTGATCATGGATTCTTCAGCAGAGTTAGGGACATTTACATTCATCTCATTTAAAGAGGTTACCTCTGTCCATAAACCAACCTGCACTGTCTTTTGAACTTTAGCTTCTCCACAGCTAAACTGCTGTTTATCTGCCATGATCTCATACGCCATCACTCAGTTCACCTCTCTAATGCTGCACACTGTGCTAAAAAAAAAGAAATGGACTTACCCACCCCAGTGATACAAAAGACTAGAACAGCAATAAAAAAGCTGTTTAATTTGCCCCCAGTCTAAGATCTCTGTGATATGGTGGGATGCACACATAATTGCAGGGATCAGGGACAGTCATCTAGATGGAAGAAAGATGCCCTTGGCTTAGATGGTTGGTTGACAATAGTATCTTCATCTTTCTCTTCTTATTTAAAGATTTTCTCCCTCGAGCATCAGCAATGATTTGATTCAGCAATAAATTAAAGTGTACTAAAGTTTTCTGATCACACACTTAACTCGCTGGCTTGTTTCTGATGAAATCTTCTATTAAATACTTAAGGGGCATTCAAAGAACACATCTGCAACGTGGTTGATCTGAGTGATCTGTGTCCAAATCACAGTTTTACGGGTTCTTACTTCACTCCTGCTCTATGTTTCATGAAATTTGGCTTTGGTGCTGATAGACAGACAGAGAGACAAACAACAGTAATCAGATACCTCAAGTAAGATCGTCAGTGCCTGTGAGGTTATAGCTAGTCCTAAGGCTCTTCATTATAGTACAGTAATCATCAGCTAGTGGAACAATTAATGGGTGTTATGAAGCTAACAACTCACATTTTGTATTAATATCTCTGAAAAGCAAAAGTGTTTTGTAAAATTGCACTTGAGTGTCAATTTGTGTTTATGCCAAGCCCATTGCTGTGTCATTTCTTGCATTTATATGTAAATTTTCTGAATACTGTCATAGTGAAAACTGCCTCTTTTTTCAGCAGAAACAGACCCAATATACTGTATGCCACCGTGGGATGAAAACAGATCAATATACCCAATGGTTTATTTTCAATTTCATGCTTTTCTGGTTCCATCAAAATGTGTCAGTGGGTGATAAATCCCAATCCTAACTACTGCAGTGTCAACGGGATTTGCTGACTGAATCCCGCTGTCATTCTCACATCATAAGCATACTCAGGATCCTTATTTATCCTACACGTGCTAATCAGGGTCAAGACTTATGCGTAAAGTGTGACAGACAGGGAAAGTCTTCTGGGTTCATTTTCATTCAAGGAGGTGTGTTGATGACAAAGGTAAGTGTGGCGTGTAAAAGGAATTTTTTTAGTGGGCTGCTGTGTCACTGTGGGTAAGTAAATGTTTTACTATTAATCATAATCATATGCATTTACATAGCCAACATAACATGCCAACATATGGTACAGTTCACACCCACATATATTATTTGATATACTAGCAAGATTATTTTTGAGTGCGTGTTAGTGTAAAAGCCAAATTTAAATGCAAACAAGCTGAGTCATTGCTTTCTCTTCCGTCAAATATGCATGTTTTAGGCAAAGAAGCACAACTAAGTTATTCACACCCTTGAGACATAAACAGACTTCAAAAGAAAAGCATGATTTCCTTGGCCATTTCTAACAGAGCCAAAAAAAGAAAAGAGAACAGTTACTCTTTGCAGAGTAACAGTGCATTTTCCTCAACATATTTCCATATAGAAATTTCGACTGCATAAAACTCCACAACTTTACAGGACTCTGAATGACCCTTTAATTATTCTTCCTACATTATAAAAAACACATTTTGGACCCTATGGTAAGCCAGAAGATGATGTAATTTGAAGTTAATCAACAAAGCCATTCGCATGTCTCTCTCTGGCCTGATTTCTGACTGCAGAGGAGTCCTCAGCTGACTACAGTGACCCTGCCTTTCTGTTGGCATGGATGAAAATGGGCCTTGACCCAAGGCCAAACATTATGATGATTAGCCTGACAAGTTAAATTCCTTCCTAGAGGTCCCTAATACAACCTCAATTAAACTGTCTCAGTCGTCGAACAACCAGAGGCAGGCCGGACACACAGATTTACAGTTTATTACAGCTCATCATCATGTGTGTGCAATCATGGTTATTTTTATCTCTGGACATTTTAATTTCACACACTTTCAGTTCTTGCTTTTAAAATCCAGACTTTGATTCATGAGAAATCTAACGCATCAGTGGAGAATCTTCATTAGAAATGCATTTTTCTGCTGCTTTTCATTTTGAATAGTGGTTCATTCCACAGAATAGTTAAAGATGATCACAAAATAGAAATAACAGTGTTATATTTGGGGGGAAAGTAGATTTTTAATTTCTGCTGTTGGAAGAGACAGTCCTTTGTAAAATGCCTATCATATGGAAATAATCCAACCATTTTTGTGTGTGTGTGTGTGTGTGTGTGTGTGTGTGTGTGTGTG
>VUQS01028283.1:10100-27789 GCA_015108495.1 Heterochromis multidens | reverse complement strand
ATTTTTAAACTTTTGTGTTCAGAAATGTCAATTATCAATAACTGCAGTCTGTATGTGTCACTTTCTGCCTGAACAACTTCCAGTTTATATTTGCTTCAAACAAATACAAACATACATCATCTTCTTCTTTATTTTTCCCTTTTGCTATAATGATTGCAGCATATGTACACTATATTGCCACTACTAATTGTATTCACTTGTCTGCCTTCACGCATTTGAACTTAAGTGACATCCCATTCTTAATCCATAGGGTTTAATATGATGTCAACCCACCCTTTGCAGCTACAAAAGCTTCAACTCTTCTGGGAAGGCTTTCCACAAGGTTTAGTAGTGTGATTATGGGAATTTCTGACCATTCTTCCAGAAGCACATTTGTGAGGTCAGACACTGATGTTGGACGAGAAGGCCTGGCTCACAGTCTCCGCTCTATGGTCAGGACTCTGTGTAGGGCAGTCAAGTTCTTCCACACCAAACTCGCTCATCCATGTCTTTTTGGACCTTGCTTTGTGCACTGGTGCACAGTCATGTTGGAACAGGAAGGGGGCATCCCCAAACTGTTCCCACAAAAATTTCACAACTGGACTTGTTGCACAGGTGGAATACCATGCTGGAATTCACTGAGCTCCTGAGAGCGATCCATTCTTTCACAAATGTTTGTAGAAGCAGTCTGCATGCCTAGGTGCTTGATTTTATACACCTGTGGCCATGGAATTGATTGGAACACCTGAATTCAGTGATTTGGATGGGTGAGTGAATACTTTTGGCAATATTGTGTATGTGAGCAGAAATCAACAGATACTTTGCATCTTCAGAAGCAACCAAAACCAAAGCCTTTCTCTCTGTTAGATCATTTGCTTTTTGTTTTTTGCTGAATTTAAATGGCGATATTAATATTATAATTAAATAAGCATTATGTGTTAAGAGGGCCACAAACTGTTATTTTTCAGTAAAATTACCAGAAACCTTTACAGGAGCAGAGCCTGTTTAAATTTAATTCCACTGGACCTTTACATCTGCATTTACAACTCAGACATTCTCCCAGAACAGAAAGTTCACCTTGACACATATATATTTATAAATGAATAGGAAATTTATTAAAAAAAAATAATCAAGTTCTCTGAGTTATTGAATGTGGGCCAATAATGTAGTGGCGTTTCACACTTGAAATACTTCCTCATTCTGTTAGAGCAGACACCATGAAATAGCCTATAAAGGTGTTGTCAAAACAGAGTCTGACCTGCTTCTAAACTGCATGCAGTGTGGTAAAGTGCTGTTACAGTAACTCTAGTCACATCAAATGACAACTTAATTTCAGGTGTGGGCAAAAAATTCTTGAGCACTGTTCATCTGGCCTGCCCTTAAGTAGCTTTCCTTTGATTTTTCCTCTTCATATTCTTTTTGCCCTCTTTTCTTTAAAATGCTGATACCATCCTCAACTTTTCCACTTATTCAACCTTTTTCTTTCCTGCTGATTTTCTGATCCATTTTCGTCTTCACACCTCATCATCCAAGCCATGCCAAGACCCCCACACTTCTCTTTTCCCTTTTACCCCTACCCTCATCCCTTCTTCACTCAGTGGACCAGCACAGCTCTTCATTAAAACAGATGTCAGGCATCTGTCAACATCCAGACCAGTCTTGGCATGATTGATTTTTGGCCCACCTGCGTCTTTCGTAATGACCAACTGTCAGTTGTTTTACTGCCCGCACTGCCTTGCCTTAGTATCTCCTGTCACTGCAGCTTCTAGAGGCTAAATCTCTCAGCCCAGACCCACAGTGCATTATCTATTTGTCTTCAGATAATATTTATGTAGGTAAACCACAGAACCAGGCTCTCTTTCCTACAATCACATAGGAGATTGTCTTTAAGGATGGTTATATCAAGGACATAAATCGTTTCCATTCTGTCAGTAAACTTAATATATTGTACACTTAAAGTTTCAATTATTTCAAGACAATGAGTTTTTTGACAGAAGCTAATAAATGTCTGTTTGGACTTGCAAACCTGTGTTTGGATGCTGAGGCTTCAGACGGTCTAGTCGAATGAAATGGTGACACAACAGAGCACTGACAAGACATATTTCCTGTGTGGCAAGGTCTCTTTCTTTTTTTTTTAACTTCCAGTGAGTCCATACTTTTAATTTCACTTTTCAAATTAATTATTTACCTGCTTGAGTTATTAAGGAGGAAAACAGCTAAATAATAATAATATAAAAACCCACCAAAAATTACCGCAATAAACAACTGGTGACAGATTCAGGCAATCCATAACATTTCTGTCCAGTTGCCCAACCCCATTACAGTAGTTGTACACAGCTGAAGCTGAGTGTCTCTGGAATACAGAATATGAGTATGGAAGTTACTTACAAGCTAACTTTAACTGTAAAAGAAGGACAGCTCTCAAAGTCTAATGTTTTCACAATGTAAAAATAGGTTTATAGTCTACTCAGCATGAAACGTGTGTTTGTTTCAAGTCCCACATAGCATGACTGGGCAATGGGCTGATAGCTAACATTGTTGTCAACATTATACAGTGCTGCAAACAAGCATGCAGTGCAATGCAATTAGGTATCGTTCCAGTGGAAAATGAACCGAACGATCTAGAATTAGATGAAACTGACAGGGAGCTTAGTTTTAGTCTATTAACAGGTGCCTGCATAAACAAGTTTTCAGAATTTGAGAACCAGTGTCTATGTGCATTTAGACTCCACTGCATCCTTGGTTTCCATGTGAGAAAGAGCTGCTTGCTTACACTGTAGCAAACTCATTAAACAAAATCCAAACTAATCATAAGGGCACGAATCTCGACTTGACTAAGCGGTAAATTTGATCAAGACATTTAAATTTCACCTTGAGGGAACTTCTTGAGCTGAACTCAGACTTCAGTGTGACTCCAAAACATCAGATGATGAAAAACATGTCAGGAAAAACTTAAAAAAAAAGCTTCATGTCCCGTGGCAGTGTCCAGACTGAGTGAAGATATATAACAGGAGCTTCAAACTAGAGACAGAGTGAAAGAAGGGGCACATCACTTCCTCTAGCTGTAGTCACCTGGATGTCAAGCTTCTTTGATGATATACAAAAGCAAGGTACGGCTTCCACATCTGGAATACAGGCAAGTCTGAGGATTCTACTCTCTCTACTGTCTGCCATTTCTCTCTATTAACCATCTCGTCACTGTTTTCCTCTTCCTTCCCTCCTTCCTTACTCTATTTTCCTTGCCCTCTTTCTTTCCATCTACCTGGCAGGAGCAACTCAGTGTCCATGGAGAGCAGGGATGCAGCAGAAGGCATCTTTGAAAGAGAGCTCTGGCTACAGACCTTTCATCTAGTGCTATACCTGGCCAAGGCAGGCTGCAGGGTACCTTGCATGTCAGAAGGTATACACTCGATGAGGGAGGATAGATGAGACAAGAGGAAAGGGAGAGAAATGAAATGCAATGGAAGAGAAACAAGCAAGTAAAGTTGAAAAAGAAAAAAATCTGTAGTTGTAATAATCTGTTTCTGATTTTGTCACCCCCCCCCCCAAAAAAAAATGAGAATGAAGTAATGATAAGTGAGAAATAGACATCAGAGAAAAAACAGGGAGCGCAGAGAAGGGGGACTCAAAAGTAGAGCAGAATGATAAGAGACTGGACTGCTGTGGCTCAAAGATCTTACCCAAATGCTGTTCTTTCACCTGAAAGTCAAAATCACTGAAAGTGCTTTCATTTGCTTTTTGTCCTGTTGATTAAGGGAATGAAAAAGGGATGAAATGTTGGAGACTTCCCACAGTAGATTAAGAGATATAAATTGTATATCACCATAATGACAGGCTCCTTAGCTTACTGAGTGATGTCAGGATCTGGCTTGTGAGCCATGACAAACAATGGGTAAGATACAGCTTTAACCAAAATTTACCAGTTTAATAAATAAAAGAACAAAAAACATAAACTTTATGACATGTGTTATTCAATGTTATCAATGCATCAGCAGTTGGAGGAGTGTTTAAATGTTAGGTGAATGGTGTTGTATAGTGTAAATCCTAAAAATAACCAGGGCAAAGCCAACCAAACAAATACCATGGTGCTAGGTGGATGGAGAGAGAACAATGACTGAGACAGCCGGCTATTAAATGCTCCAGGGAGACTGGCCAGGTGCTCCAAGTTGCACTGATTAACTCCGCCTACCAGGAACCTGCAAGGTAACACAGAGGGACAAACAGGGAAACATACAGCAGACCCAGCCAAGGCAGAGGGCTGTCACAGTGAGTTAAAGGTTGAAAGCTGATAGAGGTGTAAACACTATGCCAGAGTATGGGACTGCACTGAAATGATTGCTGTTCATTCAAAACCTAGACTCTGTGCTGCACAGACCATCACAAATTTGGCAGTGTTATGGTCGACATTATTTCAGGATGCCACGGGTTGGTCTCTTGCATCTGCTACAGAGTATGTCTCCTTGACAGGCAAAGACTGAGTGCTTAGAGAGTGTGTTGCCACGACAGGAGGCAAGTGGGGAGAAAGGTAGTTAATGTGTGTGTGTATTTGGGTGCTTATGTATGTAAAATTCTTCTGAAACCCGCCTCTAAAAACAGGCTGCATGTTTCTTTTGGTAAGGCACATAATAATTCAAAAGCCTCCCTTTGACAGCAGCTGTCTATAGCCGTGAAAGACTGTGAGTTTGACAAATGGATTCTCTTATAGCCATCTACCTGGTTCTGCATGGGGAAATCAGACAAGAATGCTGCAAGGCAGCACTGTCCTTAGTCCTAAATGCCATGTCTGGGAACACAGACGAGGATCATTACTGAGCCGGACTGTGTAGTTAAAGCTGACAAAATGTCGTTTACCTCAGACATAGCCAGCCCTCTCAATTGTCTGTATCAAAGAGGAGAAAATAAAAATTTGTCTTTTAAGTCAGAAGGTATTTTAAGTGTAATCTGTTCTTGAGAGGTCATCATTAAACAAACAGTGCTTGCCAATAGAAAAAAAGTCTGGTTTTCCATACTTTTTATCTCTCTGTCCCTCCTCCCTTTTGTATCAAAGACAACCTTGGCCAGGATCATATTAAATGCTTCACATCAAACGACAGGGTAACCATGGGAGCCAATCTAATTCATAAGGAAAAAAAAATCTTAACGAATACAGATTTTTTTTGTTTGCAGTGCTCAGTTAAGCCTCACAAGCCTAAGGGCAGCAATAAATAAATACTTTAAGTGAAAATCAGTGTTAATCTACTTAACCAACAATGTTCAATGCAGTTTCCAACTGATGGAAAAAAGACAAATCAAAACAAGTGTGCCTCCTTGAAATTTAAAGCTTTTGTTTGCAATGGAAAGACAGAGATCCTCTATAATACAAATCATTTGACCTATTTTTACACAAAGCAGCTCTCCTTTTTCTTACAATGAATTATTTAAAAAAGCCTGTAAAACGAGACTGAAAAATTTATTAAAGACAAATCTTGCTACTGTTGCAAAAACTCTCATATCACTCCATTTAAAACTATTCTTTAACACCAGCGTGGGAGAACTGCATTCCCACTCAAACTGTGTATAATAAAATTAACATGCTTCATTGTTCCAAACACTAGACAATTTTGAAAATGCAGTATTAATCCACTGGTGGAAGTTTTGTGCTGTTAGCTGCTACTGTCATGAGAATATGCACTAGGGAAACCTAGTCGACCGGTTTTAAATTACTTGAGGCTGAGGAGGGAAGCTAACAAGGCCCCGGACTTCAGCTTCAGTCCAATAAGTGCATTATGTTTTCACTTGGTGGGGGAGCTGAGATGGCTGCCAGGCTCTCGGGCAAGGTGGCAGCTTAACAAAGCAAACCATTTAAGACATGAATGAACACATCCTTTGAAAACACATGTCAGCTTTAGCCAGTATTTTCAGTCAGCATGGCTTCCCTATTGTGTGTTTGATTCTTAATAATGACCTTGGTGTAACCTCCCTCTCTTTTAAATCCTCTACCTGAAAAAACTAAAAGGAGAGAACGGGCGCTCAACAGCTGAAAAGAATGTCTAATGCTGTTATGAAAACATAACATACCACTCACTTCTTATAGGTCAAAGTGAAGTTGAGGCAACAGTTCTTCGACAGAAAAGACAAAAAGATAACAATAAAGGCAAGGGCTTAAATAAACAGATAATTGTCTACAGATTCCTACCACTTGGCTAGAACGACAGAGAGGTGCTGACAGAGATGTGAGTTGGGGCTGGAGATTGAGAATCACGAGAAAAGATCTTGGATAGTGGAGTTAAAAATAGAGCATGAAGTGGAGGAGGGAGACGAAGCAGAGGGGGAGGGGGACGTACCTGTGGGCTTGGAGGCAGCCTAGTTAGCAATGAGCAGCACCACTGTGGACGTTGATGGGCTTGAGAAAGAGACAAAGAGAGAGGGGCAGAGGAGGAGAAGAAGAGAGATTGTGAAAGATGGGGAGAAATGGCAAATGAGAAGAAAGGATGAGCATAAAATGAGGTGAATATCAGGGAACAGAGAATGAGCAGGAAGAGGAAAGGAGTAGAGGGGTTGAGGAAGGTAATGAGAAAACAAGTCAGATTAGCATGAAACCCCTTGTCTGAGTCAGAAACAGACAATAATTTCACAGTAGGCTGCGGATAGAAGCAATGACTGGCAATAGTCTGCAACTGATGCACATGCTGAACACAAACACAAATTGCAGATGATAGTGGTGGAGATTCAATAAATAATCCTTTCAACAGCTACACATTTATATAGACAATACAGCCTTATGGAGTAATGCATTATTTCATGGCATGTTGCCTACTATCTAAGAAACAGTCACTCCTAAATAAGGTAGCCCTCCAACTTTTTGGTTTTGTGCTTATTCAGTTTAAGATAAATGAATGGGCCTGTAACAATCACTTACACAGGTGGTTGCTTCGCTATCTACACATTCCTTCAAACATTCAGATATACCACTTGTGTTCATGTCTTTTTAGCACCAAATCTTATTTACGTTTTTCTGTCTACATAGCAGTCTACTTTGATTGGCCCTTGCCACACTCCCTCATTAGCGCATTTAGATTATTATTACACATGGTAACTGTATTCTGGGTTCAAGATAGCACAAAGCAAGTAAGAAATTAGCACTTTAGCTTGACAAATGACTGAGCCATAAGTGCTTCACAAATTACACATGTTAAATCAAGTGCAATAAGACTTTCAAAAGGCCTCACATTTTGAAAAAAAAGAAAAAAAAACAATACACACCATGCACATGCTGACAACCCCAATAAACAAACCTTTTTTCTTCTGTTTAGAAATTATTAACAGACCTGAAGAGATTTGCTCAAAGCTTCTGGTAAGCCACCTGTCATAATTTCAGATTTCATATGAATAAATAACAGCAATTCAAGTGAGATATGGCTTTAGAGAAGCTAGATAAATATTGACACCAGAAGGCAGCAAACAACAAAAAAAAGGCAACAGTCCCACCACGGGCAATCGATGGATTGCATTGTTTACTTCAGGGCCAGCCAGGTGCGGTGTTACTTTTTTTGTCAGGGAGATATAATCTGAGAAAACAAAACACATGGTCCATCATTTGGTTCCTAATAAGCTATTGTTCCCATTGTTCAGGAGGGATTCTAGTGAGTCATCCATGAGCGACAGAAAAGGGACTTGGCAGTAGAAACTGTTCTGAGCAGCTGTATTGAAAATATCTTGGGATTTCAAAGCCTAATATGTGGATTCTCAAGATTTTGTAATATTAAGAAAATTAAGAATTAATAGATTATAAATACATGTAAGAAAATATTGCTGATCCCAATCTTGTTCATGCTCCTGTATATCACAAGACCTGACTGTGATGTTCATTTTTTTTTTCCTGATAACTTAGTGGCTTAAATACATTTATATATGATGAAACTGTGTTAAAAACCTATGCTTGATCTCAATGACATGAACATAATGAGATTCAGAGTAAGAACTATTCTAAAAAAAATTTAATACACGTGTATCCACTTACTTGTCGATTAGATTTATTTGCTTCAGTCTGAATAATGAATTATGGTTATAAATCATTCTGAAAGCATTCATTAGTTTTCAATACAGCTCATTATTGAGCATAACAAATTAACATGAGGTGTGCTAACAAAACCATAGTTAATTATGGACAATGTGACAATATCTCCTCCCAGTGTTGCCTACCACCACCACTTTCTCTTGATGTGCATCAATCTGCAATGATTTACCTTATTGTTTGCCTTAGATGAGACAATAAGGGCTGAACAGGCCTGCTAATTGCCTTCAAAGTGATACTACAAGCTTTCATCTCCTCTCAATCCCTTATGAGTCATCTATCAGTTACATAAATAAATAAAAATAGAAAATACTGCAACATTTTTATTAAGATTCATTTTAACATATACAGAGACATACTTATTAAAGACAAGCCAATTTAAATATTGTGGGAAAGAGTAAAGAGTGGGAACACTGAAATCCCTTACAAATACTACACTATTAGGAAAAATGAAAAACAGCATTTGTTTTGCAGTACCTAAAGGCAGTCTACATTTATTTTGTAAAGATTCAAACTGCACACACTGTTTTCATGTCTTTTTTCATTGTGTATTTAATCTATGTGGAGTTCTAAAAGTCAGATGAACATTATTCTGTTAAAATGTAATAATTAGCATTCACTTTAACACTCTGTGAGCTTGTGCCAGTGTTAGCTCACATCTAATATATAATTGTAAATGCAAGTTTAGAGTCTATATGAGCAAAAATTTACCATCTGCTACAGCTACTTAACTGTGGCTGAGAATGGTCTGTTTTAACTGTCAAATCAATTAACAGCTATAAACAGAAATGTGATAACTCAGTAATGGACAACCAATCATTTGCCTACAGATGACATAGATGAGAAGAATTTTTTATTTTTCTGCCATGAAAACAGCTTTAATACACAGTAGCTGGTGCACAATAAATAAATAAATGCAGTAGGATTGGCGTTTTCATCTGATTAAGTAATAGGTAATTTAACATCTAAATTACTTATTATCTTTGTCCCTAATAACAAACCCAGAGAATAATGTGCAAATAAATAAATAAGTGAATGAATGAAATAATTAATAAATTAGAATCTTGACTCTCTTTTCAAGATTCTGTATTTTTAATACAGAGGTTTTTATTATTATTATTATTATTACTATTATTATCATTATTATTATTATTATTATTATTATTATTATTTATTTATTTATTTTGTCTAGGCACAATTTCAGACAATGCAGTATTTTTAATATCAAAGTTATCAGGCTTTGTTAGTGGAGCACTTTCTTAACTAAGTCTCATACTCAAAATCCCATCAACACTTACCTCAACATCATCGTCCCATGTGTTAATGAGGGGAATTCCTGACATATGCCAAAATGTTCACACTGTCCTAATGTGTGGCCAATGAGGTATATTTAGACCTATCAACATTTTTGACCAACCCACAGTAAATGAAAGTAACAAGTTCAACATTAAAATCTTGTGACATTTTAGGTAGTGTAGAAACTAAATGAAACAGATGTAAGTAAGAAATAAAAATCATGGAAGAAATTTACACCAATGTATAATTTCCATTCAATATGCCTTCTCAGCTACCTTAAAACTTTAATTGGATGGTTTTGTGACTGGAAAAAATGTTTATGAAAAACCCTCTCTCCTATACAATTTATATGCTAATTTATATCACTGCCAAGTAACTCCTGGAATATATTACTGATTGATGACATCCAGTTATCCTTACATTTTCTCTATGTGTACAAAACTTTGCCTGGGTGGCAATGGCAGCTGGCTAAGAAAGTTAGTCCAGCTTCATTCTTTTCCCTGTGATGTCTCCCATCTTCTCCTGGGGTATCCTGAAGCATCCCCAAAATAGATAGAAGTTTACATGCACTCATCATGGGTGTGAATGTCATGGTAATTTGGGGGGTTTAATTATTTTTTGAACTGTTCTTTTTCCAGGGTGGAATGATTGTACAGCAGACATCTTTAGTGACTTTAAAAAATAACAGTTGGGTGCACAAGTTTTAATTTATTTTGGATTTTCTCTAATTCATACTGGGTCAAAAGTATACATACACCCCCACTAACATTTGGTTAAATGTCCCTTAGCAAGTTACACCTCGACCAGATGCTTTTGTTAGCCATCAACAAGCTTCTGGCATAATTCTGACTGGATATTTGACCACTCTTCTTGACAGAATTGGTAGAGTTCATTTAAGTTAGTTGGTTTCAGACCCGGCTTTAAAGCACTGTCCTCAAATAGGGTTAAAGTTTGGGCTTTGGGAAGGCCATTCCAAAACCAGTTTTGATGTGTGTTTGGGATGATTGTCCTGTTGGAACACCCAATTGTATGTAAGTTTCAACCGTCTAGCTGTTGATTTGAGGTGAAGTTGAAGAATTTGGAGGTGGTAGTCCTTCACTATTCTAACCACTTTGTGCAGTTTGCCAGTAACACTGGCAACAAAACAGCTCCATAGCATGATGCTACCACCATCAAGCTTGTCAGTTGGTACAGCGTTCTTAGGTTTGAAAGCCTCTTTGTCTCGTCTGACCATAAAACTTTTCTTCAGAAAAGTGGCTTGTCCATGTGGACAGCTGCAAATTTCAGTTGAACTTAAAGGTGTCGATTTTGGAGCAGGGGCTTCTTTCTCGGTTGGCACCCTCTCCATCCATGGTGATTGACTGTGGACAGTGATGCTAGTGTTCCAGAAGTTTCCACTTTATGACAGGCTTGAGCCTGGGTGGTTCCTGGATTGTTCCTGAACATCATAGCCAATTTCCTCTCATTTGAGGGTGACAGTTTGGGTCTTCTTCTGGACCTTGGCAAAGTGGTGACACATCTGAATAACTTATACTGAAATACAGTTGTTTAAACTGATGATCCTGGAATCTGCAGTTGTTTAGAAATGGCTTCTGGAATGGACTTCCCAAAGCCCTCAACCTCAACCCTATTGATAATTTGTGGACTGCACTTAAAAGCCAGGTCTGTGCCAACAAACCAACTAATTTAAATGAACAATTCTGCCAAGAGTGGTCAAATATCCAACCAGAGTTATGCCAGAAACTTATTGATGGCATCTAGTCGAGGTGCAACTTGCTAAGGGACATACAACCAAATATTAGTGGGGCTGTATGTTAACTTTTGATCCTGTATCTATACTTTTGACCTTGTGTGGATTAGAGAAAATCCAAAATAAATTCAAACTTGTTCACCCAATTCTTTTTTTTTTTAAAAGTCATTAAAGATGTATGCTGTACAATCATTTCACTTTGGAAAAAGGACAGTTCAAAGAAATCATTAAAATCCCAGAATTACCATGACATTCATGCCCATGATGAATGTATGTAAACTTTTGACCACAGCTGTATAAAATTACTTGACTGTGTTCTGTGTCTATCCAGGGGTCTCCTCTGAGTTTGAGGTGCCAGGAAAACCTCTAAAGAGCTGCTAGGAGGCATTCTTAGATGTCCAAAGGGACGCTCAACAGATCTATTTCAAGATAAGGCAGTGACACCCTCATTTTAACCTTTTTTAACTCTTTACTTCTATCTCAAAAAGGAATAGAAACTGGCTTCTCTGAATAGAAACTGGTATGGCAATGAAAAAAAACGTTAGCACATACATTTTTAGGCTAATGATGTCACAGAGACCCCTCTAACTTGATGGGAAAATATTACTTCGGAACAGGGTCATCATCAACACCATATCAGCATAACAATATATTGTAGTTTCCTCACTCGCCCACCTCAGCCTTTTTCTTCTTGCTTTTCTCTTCCTTTTCACTTGAATTTTCAACTTGCTGCACTGTATCAGCCTACCATTCTCTACCTTTGGGAGTCAGAAAAGGAAGATGGTCAAAAATGACACCCACAGAATAAAAACCACCCGATGAATGAAAATTGAATTCTGTCCGTCTCTTGCAAGTACTAAATAAGCTCTGGCAAGAGTCACAGTTATTGCGCTTTGATGAGACTACCCTGTTAGAACTGAGACATCACAATTTAGCTTGCTGATTTAGTCACTGTCCCTGCTGAGAAAAACCTAATAGAAAAAACCAGATGATTGAAAATAATTAGGAGCATACCACAAGACAAAAAAGTTTAAAAGCTCAGATGTCATATGAATGCTACATGATACTATAATTGAACCAAATAAAATAACATCTTCATTCAGCTTCATTCAGTTGATTTCAAAGCTGCTTTTATTTGACAGTCTCTAAAAAACAATATTACCAAAGCATCAAAATACAATTTAGTGAAGTAAAAAAAAGAACAATAAATAGCTTAGAGATTTATGTATATATTAATTCAATTCAGTTTATTTCAATTTAGTTCAATATGCTTAAAAGTACAGTCAGTTGTTTTCCAAGGTTATTTAATATAAAAAAAGAATACTGTACTCATAAATATACACTGATTAATGTGTTATTACATCTTCCAACAAATTGATGCATTTTCATAAACTTAAAATGAACCCATTAAAAATACACAGGAGGAGACACTGGTTTGTGGAAGCCGCCATTTTACCCTTCCATCTGAATTGGAAGGGATACAAAACAGATTTCCGTTGGCTGGAATCTGCAATCTACTGACATCTAGTGGTTAGATTTTACACGCTCTAAATTTAAATTTTTTTTATATAGTTTTCTGCTATTTGTACACAGGTTGCACTATGATTTGTCTTACTTCAGTTGCAGTGTGGCATTGGCACTGATTCAAAAGATCCAAATCTGTGTCACAAAATTTATGTTTCTTTCATATTAGACAGTGATTACTGAGAAAATAAAGCTGCGCTGAGCAGTGACAAACCATTATTTAGAATAAAATGTGGAGAGTAGTCAATAAACACTACATAAACAATAATTTCTTTTGATTTATAGCTCTAACTTTTGGAAATATATTCTTTTTTATCTTTTAATCCTTTTTTAAAGAAGGGTCAGTTGAGTACCCTTTTTTCCCTCTCTTTCTACCAAAACCACTGTTACCTACTGGTGCCCACAGAAGTCACCCAGTACAAACATAGTCCTTTACAGCAGCAGCAAAAACTGAACAAAAGCACCTTGACATTAGCTGTCCTTTACTTCATCCATCTAGCTGAAGATGAACACTTTCTGGTCGCAAGCCCACTTAACACTTGACAAATACCATTAAATATTCTGCTGTCACACTATCTATCTTGATCAAATTAAAATGGCTCCCCTTTCTAGGCCATCACAATCAGCTATTAATATGCCAAACGAGAGTATCACACACACAGATAAATGTCAGTTGTGTAATGTACACAGGCTAATGAGTTTTGAACACCGCTGACACAGTTTGGCTCAAATAAAACAGAAAGGACAAGAGTGATGACTAGTTCACTTTATTCAATTATGGTATTGCTTGAGAGGGGCATCTTGCATTTTTCAAATAAAGACAGCAAATTAACTGCCAAAGCACTGATGGGACAGACCAAAAAGTGGTGACAGTGTCCATCTTGCCGAAGAGAGCGCTTAAATTATTTTAAATCCACAAGCAACTCAAAATGTTGTGAAGCTGGTCATACACAAACCATGACAAATCAATCTGATGCATTTATGTCTTGGGTGACATGCATTTGATCTCAATTTGGATAGTTGCTTTACACTTTTATCTAGTACGCTATGTATACTACTTGTTTAGTGATTAAATTTTGACAGAATTCTGTTGTCTCAAATCAAACATGGCAAGTTATGGACTTGCCAGAAATAAAATGCTACCTAATGAATTTTGTGAACATTTGCAATTTGGTGAGCCTCTGATCAGACATTGCCACCAATCCTCTACAGTGCAGACATTTTAGCAGCCAACACCAATGCCTGACAAAATCTCATTCTTCATTCTCATTCTCTACAGTGGTCTACAGCCAAAATGTAGTCAGACAACTAATTTTGATGATGCTTAATAATTGGCTCTAGTGTTCATGATATGCTACTGGGCTAGTTTGAAGTGAAACCAAAAAATGACTAAAACACAGAATTTTAGCAAAAATGACCCAAATAGGGGCAAGTGCTGATTTTCAGATGGACACTTTATCTCTGAAGGACACCAGCACTCTAGCAGAAAGTTGACGGTCCTTTTCTTTCTGCTAAATAGCACATATGTAAACCAGTGAGGAGTGTACAACATTTAACATTCATCCTTTTTGACAGTAGGTACTTGTAGATCACTTGATTTGTCCATGTGAACATATTTATGCACTCAAAATAGCAATTTTAAATATGGAAGTAAACATTTTAAACACAGCAATTGGTATAGAAATGGTTCAGGGAGAGGATTTTGAGAAAACACATTTTTAAAGTATTTTTTATGATAAAGTTCATTGGCTGCTACACAACAACACATTAGTCCTTGCACCAAACAAACTCACACAATCTTGCCATGTTTCCTAGTATGACTTCATTCACAGCAGGACACAAACTTTGTATGTCTCCTTTCAGCATTTTCCCCAGCATGAGGCCAGCAGTAACTGTCATTTTTAAAAACCACTGTAAATTATATGAGTGTTTCAAGATTTTTGTAGTTTGCATCACATTCAAGAGTAATGACCAGCATTTTAAGTGCATAGAGAAAGATGCTTTATTCAGAGTTTCCTGGATTCCCTTTCTATTTTCAGTACCTTTCTTATTACAGACTGTAACAGATGTTTTTTAGAGACTACATTTATACAGACAGACATCATCTGGAATTGTCTTGTACTGTTAATCTGGTTGGACAAAATTAATGCTGGGTATGTCTCAGTTTAATCACTTTTGTCACTAACGTTAAGCAAGAGAAAATGCTGAAATCTGAAAAGAAAAAAGCTAAAATAAATGAGTTTCCCTCATGTCTTGCCCAGACATCAGCCACGGCCTTCAAAAATATCAATGTGATTGAATTTTTTTGACCTATTTACATGATGCAATTTTGTAAAATTAGATAGCTAGCTGTTCAGTTACATTAAAGGATGACCTTCAGATATTAGATTACAAGCTCACAGAGCTTTTCCTTTGAACATAAGAGATGTTTATGGGAATGCATAGCAAAAATATTTAAGTTTCTGGACACACAAGAGAAAAAGTGCTGACTTAAAGTGGGAATAAAATCCATTGCTGATGGTCAGGGTCTCATTTTTGCACTTCTGAACATGTGGCACAGCATTTATGTGTGAGCAGCAATCACATATGGCACCCTCAATTTGACATTTGTACTAAATTACATTACAGGTTTAGCATTGCAAAAGAGGCACTCAGCCATTTAATAAACTTGGACTGCAGTGTGCACTTATGGCTCATAAAAACCTCGTCTATAATGGGCTGCCATCTATGCCTGGGCCTCAGTCCCTCTGTAGAATGCACAATAAGACTGAACCTCTAACCTTAATGACTTTTTTCTTCAGTAGGATGCACTTTTAATTATCAGCTTCAAGGCTCTCTGTAGGATCTGTACTCAAAGGGCAGGACTTGTCTGATGAAAGTCCAACTTTACAGACTTGGCCTTAAGTCACTCAGACAGTCCAAACCTGTTAGCACTGCCAAATTCACCAGCGGAAGTGCAATAGCCAATTCATGACAGTGTCGCCTTTAACTCGACCGCATCACACAACTGTGTTGCTGAGCTGGTCTTTATTTGATCAGCATCAGTACCCTAATAAACTCAACAAACAGGAATATATTAAATACTATAAAATTACTATCTTGATCTAAATTCATGAAAAACTACTTGCAATTTAAGTTTTACACTTCTAATGCTAATACTCCTCTGCTGTATTTGTTATTCTGTCTTAGAGAAGTACGACCTTGACAAGTCAGTTGGGAGAACAGCTTTAATGCTAAACTGGCTGTAAAAATCAGGAATTACTCCAGCCTCTCAAACAGTGTCATCAACACATTATCATCCATGGATGTCAAATTCTCTTGTTCTGTCAGATGCTGCTGCCATCACAGAGATACCCGCAATGTGTCCTTTGGCACTGGTACTTTGATGCACCAGCCATTGCAATATTAGAAACAAGAGATAACTGTACTCTTTTAATGAGTGACCATTTCTGCATTAAGAGGTATGAGGGGTCGGGGAGAAGATTTTGGGTAGGTTTTTCACTAAGGAGACAGCGGTTTGTGCATTGATTTGTTAATTTTTCAATCTTTACTCACTGGCTGCTTTGTTAAGTTTATGCACCAAAAACTACTTGGTTAGGTTTAGGCACTAACAACGACCTAGTCCGGGTACCGGGTTTGTGTTATGTCCCATCACATTAACCCTGCATGTTGAAAAATTATGTTTACCCAGTGTGTTTTAATGTGACTCCAAAGGGTCCTCAAGAAGCGAGTTTAGCAATAATCTAGTGCATCACTGCATCGACTCTTGGCGTGACAGGGCCTAGTTGACTATAACTGCATGGGCACATGTCACAACACATCCTGCAAGAACAAACTCCTCTGTCCTATTATACTTCTTTCAAGAAGGAGGTAAATACACAGAACAGATCTTATCAGAATATGTCAGTTATGCGCAGAGGACTTCCTTGGAACAAAAAGAAGCATAATCATGCTGCACAAACACAGTGTTGTTTACCTCACTGTAAAATGTGCATATTTTGCTTATTTTTGTGGTTCACCCAAACAGACAGCAACAATGGCTTTATACTAAGCAGCTGCTTCTCTTTTTCCTGCCGAAACTCTCACTGGAGGCTCATTATTGCAGAACATATTTTCATTCATCAGCTCTTGAATGAAGCATCAGTTTAGAGAATCAGTCTAATGGCAACAGTATCATGCTCGATGCAAAAAGTAATTATATTGTTTAAATGCTAAATATGAATTCATATTGTTAACCTAAGAATCTCATGCAAAACATTAGTTGATATTAGCTGTTCAATGTATTGATGTTCTGTAGGGTTAGGGTTAATAACATAAATAACATACTATTGTAAATAACATACTATTTGTTATTTTTCATCTGTGTAGCCACGACAAGTCGCATAGCAATCTTAGCAATTATAGGAGGACCACATGAGGAGATTTGGGTATATGGAAAGGCTGACAAAACATTGAAATTTAATGGAATGAAACCTATTGGTATTTATATGGCACTTTTCCAGCACTTTACAAAAGCCATCTTTAATACAGTGTTTAATACAGTTAACACACTGTTTTTAATACAATGTGCTTGATTGCTAAACCATGCTGTCTATGGCTTAAGCCTAACCAAACAAGGGCAAAAAATATCTTAATATCTGTGCTGAATCATATTCAAACCGTATAAAACATATAAATTATATAAAAACATATACATTCTGCTTAGATTAAAGGATAAGACAATTCCAGTATCTGTTGGCAAGGACTGATTTTTTAAATTTATTTTCCATACAATTACGAAATAACACTAATGTTATACCCAAACTTTTGATTTCATGATGGTAGTATGAGCTTTCAAGTTTATAAAATGCTATTTTAAATGTCATAAGTAGTACATTCACTTTTATTATAACATGGTGCTTAAGTCATTTTTGGCAGTGCAACAATTGTTCAGCAGATAATCTTGCTGGGTCAGCTGATGATTTATTCAGCAGATAATCCAGCTGAAATGGCATCTTTGAACCACTTGCTGTTCTTCCTCTCTCTACAGCTGTGTCAGATAACCATTAAGTCAAAATTGAACAGCTACCTTGCTGGCCAACTTAAAA
>VUQS01028282.1:19897-45620 GCA_015108495.1 Heterochromis multidens | reverse complement strand
TGTCAGACAGGTTCTATTTAAGTGAATTTGTGATCCAGCAGGTCTGGCAGAAATCAGGCCTGGGTGTGGCTAGTAAAACTGAACTCAGCTTTACAAACAAATGTGGTTAATTACAGTTAATAAATGAAATCATCATTTAAAAACTGCATTTTGTATTTACTCAGGTTATCTTTGTCTAATATGAAAATTAGTTTGATGATCTGAAACATGTAAGTGTGACAAATATGCAAAAAAGAAAGAAAGATGGTGGCAGGTGGCTTCCAAAACAGTTCTCTGCAAAACATCTGGGCTGTTAGGAAAGATTAAACTAGAGCTTAAAAAAACAAATGGGTCATTCCACGTGACATCAGTGAGTGCCTCCTATCTGACCCCCACTAAATCACCTGACTATTTTATAGCGTATTTTGAATGAAGTCAGGCAAAATTTTACCTTCATACTGTGGAAAGTTTTTTAAGTTATAGGGCCTTGAAGTACATAGGGGCGAGTTAGAATTTGGTGCTCACTAAGTTGCATTTTTGATCCCTCAAAACTTCTTACGTACAAGAGACAGATGCATGCAGTTTTTGAGGGCTGAAAATCACAATTAACCTCTGTTAAAAACTGAAACCCAGTCAGGTTTACATCAACTCTAAGTGTCACAATCAAAAGCCAAAATTTTGTTCAGCTTGTTTTTTTTTTCCTAGTATGACCAGTTTTGAGTATTAATATCATCGGAACTGTTATAGTTTCATTAGCAAAACTGCACTTCAGAGTTACAGAAACAAGCATTTGGACCCTGTATGTCTCGTGCTTTTTAACAATTCACTGGAGAAAACCTGAAAAAGTGATTTTTGGGTTATTTTCAAGGGTCATCTCACCATGTTGGATATGTGGCTGGTGCAGGTCTCTTTTTTACGTACATTTTGATACCAGGCCCACGATTCCTACTGTATTATAGTATTTTTTCTAATACAGTCAGACACATATCATACACATAACTAGATGTTCTTCTTTATTTGGATTACAGAATTGTTGTTGTACATCTATTCCATCCCCTTAAGGTGTGGCTTAAGTGCAGGTGGAACTGAAAAAAAGTCTTAATTTCACTAGTGCTGCAAAAATATTGGAAGTTTTGACTTTCTAGAGCAACGACTGACTTTTAAATCTAAAAAAAAATGTAAAGCTGTTGTATCGGGCCTTACTTCAGGCCTTTGCAACACAAATTGGCTATCCCATCACCTTGAGGTATAACATTGCTACTGAAGGAGTTTTCTGCGTGTGTGTGGTTGTTAAATTACAATTACCCATGTTGACAGAGTTTCTTCCAGGAACAGAAGCCCACACACACACGCACACACACATGAAGAATGAAGAATAGTATATATAGTTACACATTACTGGAACAGTGAAGGAGGATGTCTGGATGGATGGGTGGAGGATGGAGAGAAAATAAAGAAAGACATATATCATATTCTAAGGCTACATAAAACTCATGTAAACCTTAAGCCTAACAAGGTAATAATTTACTTCTTACAGAGAGGATCGTCTTTGTAAACATCTTAAAAACCAAAACCATTAACTCGTATATAAAGCTTCAGCTGCACTGCTGCAGTCTTTGCTTGTTTCTTTACCAGGAACATGATCTGATTCAGCTATTCAGGGTGAGCTCCAGAGTGAAACTTGGATCGTGTAGTGGAGAAAAGAGGTGGATAAAATTGAAAGCCTGTTACAAACTTGGGATTACCTGCAGGCCCTTCCCATCACAGAGGTAAATGAACCAAAAGGTCTCCTCAAGGAATGCATGTTATATTAAATTCTGGTATTTTTTGAGTCATTACGTCTAATCAGAGGCCTGTATGAAGATATGGGAAAGAGTTGTTGAAGTGACGTTAAGAAGAGAGGTGACGATCAGTGAGCAGCAATGTGGCTTCATGCTGAGAAAGAGCACTACAGATGTGATGATTGCTTTAAGAGTGTTGATGGAGAAGTATAGAGAAGGTCAGAAGAAGTTGCACTGTGTCTTTGTGGATCTAGAGAAAACATATGATAGAGTGCCAAGAGAGGAACTGTGGTACTGCATGAGGAAGTGAGGAGTGGCAGAGAAGTATGTGAGGGTGGTGCAGGACATGTATGAGGACAGTGAGACAGTGGTGAAGTGTGCGGAAGGAGTGACAGATGGGTTCAAAGCAGGGGTGGCATTACATCAGGGATCTGCTCTGAGCCGCTTCTTGTTTGCAGTGGTGATGGACAGTCTGACAGATGAGGTCAGGCAGGAGTCTCCTGTGAAAAGGTGAACGTGCAAGGAGTAGAGATAGAGAAGGTAGATAATTTTAAATACCTGGGGTCAACCATCCAAAGCAACGGACAGTGCACAAGAGAGGTGAAGAAGAGAGTGCAGGCAGGGTGGAGTGGGTGGAGACGAGTGTCAGGGGTGATTTGTGACAGAAAGATAGCCAAAAGTACATCAGAGGGACAGCTAAGGTTGAGCAGTTTGGAGACAAAGTTAGAGACGCAAGGCTGAGATGGTTTGGACATGTGCAGAGGAGGGATAGTGGATATATTAGACATAGGATGTTGAATATGGAGCTGCCAGGCAGGAGGAAAAGAGGAAGAAGAAGAAGAACAAGAGGCCTGTACTATGAAGCAGGATTTCATCTTATCCCAGGAACTTCAGGGTAACTCTGGGTTTTCTGTACTACGAAGAGTGGTTCACTCCTTAGTGGTATAAAATCACCGCCAACTCTTTGGAAAATAGCGTCACCATTCCTTGGAAGATCCACTGGACCTCTATACGCAGATAGTAGGAGGGTCTAAAGTTTTTCTATAGCGTCTAACATCTTTGTTTCCCTGATGAGCATCAGTAATAAATATGCATTCTTAGAAACAACTTCATTCCTTGATTTTTTTTCTGTTGGCTGAAAACAAGTTCGCAGCAATTTTATTGTTCTATAAGCATTAATATATGATCCTAAAACAGGACACCTACACTGTACTTGCTGAACTCATATCAAATTTGCACATAGACTAAGCCTATGTTTGAATTCTGTTTTTATATTTTTATATTCTTTACTCTCAGACCATTAAACACACACTGAGACTCCAGCTGAAAGTGTCTTAATGTTGTGTGTGCACAGATGAGGACCCAATTGCAAGATGCCAAGGCAGAAGGCCAGGGAACAAAAAGTGAGCAGTTTATTTCAGGCTGATAAAATTCCCCAAAAATAAATCCAAAGCAGAGGCAAAAACTGAATCCAACATACAAAGTAACAAAAAAAGAAAGAATAACACTAAAGGGTCACACAAAGGGAATGTTGAGAGAAGAAATTAAACTATAACCAAGACTGCATTAAAACAAGAACTAAAGGCTCAAAAAATGCCCAAGAATAAATGACAATCAAAACCTAAAGAATAATCAAAACTAAGAACACTTCAAGAACAAAAAAGAATTGAACTTGAAAAAGTAAAAAAAAAACACAGGGATCTACTCTGACAGAAAGATATCTATTAAACACTAATTTAATGATTATAATCCATCAGATTTTCCCATGTTTTAATGAGAGAGCTGTGATATTGATAAGTCTGTTAACTTAGACAGTCTGCATTGTTGCCAGATTTCTTTCCTGGCTTCAGATAAACCTAATTAATATAGCAGCTCTTTTCCACTCTTACTGACCAAAGCTCTTAAAGCCCACACACCCTCATTCTGCGCTTTTAATTTTAAACTACTGTACAGTGTGCTTTTCCCCTCACACACACTCACACTCTGCTGATTTATCTACAGCAGCTGCGTTGCTTTCTTAACCTCTTCATATTTTTCCCACAGTGTAGTTTTATCTTCCCTTGTAAAATCAGCCAATCTGCTGCCGGTACATTTATCAATAACCATGATTGAGCAGATGCTGCCAACACCACCCCTTTCAATGCCCAGAAGAAACCCTCTGGGCACTCGTTAACTTAACGAGTTGATAACCAGCTTCATGTGACTGCTTATCCTGATCGCCAATGTTAGGGTAAGTGGATCCAGATAACAGAAAGATACCCTGGAAATGATGACCTTGCTTCATAGTACAGGGCCCAGGAACACCTTAAGTAAAACAAATGTGAACAGGAATCATTTCGTATGGAAATTTCAGTTAAATTAAAATTAAATTAAATTAACTTTGTATTTAGATTTTATGTGTGTACAAACACTCACCAAACACTGTTTTACATATACCGTGCTAGTACAGGGTTGGAGCCCCGTTTTTCCTTCAGAGCCGCTTTAATTCTTCATGGCACAGATTCAACAAGCTGGAACATGCTAGAAACATTCCTCAGAGATTTTGGTCCATATTGACATGATAGCATCACATTTGTTGGCTCCACATCCATGATGTGAATCTACCGTTTCACCACATCCCAAAGGTGCTCTATTGGACTGAGATTTGGAGGCCATTTGAGTGCAGTGAACTTATTGTCATGTTCAAGAAACCAGTTTGAGATGATTTGAGCTTTGTGACATGGAGCGTTATCCTGCTGGAAGCAGCCATCAGAAGATGGGTACACTGTGGTCATAAAGGGATGGACATACTGATAGACTAATAGCAGCTATCCTTTCTCTTTTTCTTTCCTCTCTGACAAAGAATTAACTCATACAGGGCTTATTAAGCCTTGTCTCCTCTCACTACTAACAGTGCTGTTGTCTTCTGCTCAATCGCCTCAAGACATTTTAAATGTAAAGATTAAACTGAAAAGATTTTTTTTTAAGAAACTGCATCAAAGGTAGAAATTTCAGCATTGTGACACAAATCTCCACTGCTATCTTTAGTTATTTTAACCAGTTTTGAAATTCTGTCCATGTTTATGTTTGCGTACAGACTGGCGGAAAAATGTTTTATACACACTGCGAGAAATGGATGAGAGCTGCAAAACTTCACATCAGAAGGACACACTCTTGGCTCATAATTAGATTTTTAGGAAAGGAAAACTGAGCAATTGGTATGCTTGGAAAAGCTTTTCTTCCTTCTTTTTGTTAGTCTCTGTACCTTTGGTTCTCTTCTTTACTGCCATTATCTACTTTCTGCCCTCTTTGTCTTTCTCTGTAATTCCTTTAGTTCTTCTCCTTGTGCACATACTGTAATACAGTGTAATTGATACAGATAGAGCAACCGCAGCTTATGATAACAGGATTACTAGACAGCCGTGTTTCATTTGAGCTCAGGGCAAATAGAGGCTGTGTGTGTGTGCGTGTGTGTCCTCTGACTTTTTAGGTGGCCTCAATTCCAGTAAATGCAGGGTCTGAATTGGCTTACTACACCAATATACCTTCCTACATGCAGGCGCAGAGATTAAGATGAGAGGACAGCACCTCTCATATTTGGATAACACTTAAATATCTTTGACTGGTTCACTTATTTTTAGACGGGATCTCATCCAAGGAACAGCTTTCTTTGTTTTTTTGATCTCCTTTCTCTTTCTACACACCCACACACACACATGCAAAGAGATCAGCTACACTGTCCAAAAAGAAGATGAGGGGAGAAATTTATCCTCCCATCGCTGCCAAGTACTCAGAGTCATGCAAACATAGTTGGTCCTCAGATACACACACAGAGACTTTTCCTCTGTGCTGTGGTTGGGATTCTCAAATTAGCTGGTCAGCAGTCGGTCGTATTCAGGGGGGGTTGTCAGTAGGATTCCCGTAACTGAAGCAATTTGGGTTTTTTTTTTTTTTCCTTAAACGGTATCTACATTCTTCAAATAACCATGACTCTAACATTCTTTCCTCTCTTTGCTTCAGTCTCTCTGTCTTCCTTCTTTTTTATTTGAATGTTTTGCTTTTTCCATGGAATGCCCTATGTTTTTACCCAATAATTCAGCTTCATATCATCCCAGTGTCTACATTGTCTTTAGTGAATATTTACAGCTATGTTTCCAACAAGTGCATTTTTAGTCATTCCAAGCATGTCTTGGAAACAATAATGCTCTGAGGAAGAAATAATATCACTGGCTGAGTTTACATCAGTTAAAGTCTGTGAATTACAACTAAAAGAGTACGTTACTTCGCTAATAAAACTGGTAGGTTAAGTTGTAGCATGTATCCTACCCAAGTCCTTCTAGAAACAAGTCTTGCCACTTAGCAAGTTATCTTAAAGTTATCTTAAATTAATAAGGCCCAGTCACAAAGACCTAGGATCATTTTCTGGGGATGTATTTTCTAGGCATTCTCCAACCAGCTAGCAACTGGTTGCTGGAGGTTGCTAGTAGTCGCTGTGAAATCAGGGACAGAAAGAGTGCTACCTCAAATACCTCCTTGTGATTGCTTTGACAGCTAGCAGATTGCCACTGTGACTCATAGTTTGCCATTTTAAAACATGCTGGTTGCAGAGGTAAGGCACAAATTTTTGGCTTGTGTTGCACTTTTTTTTAGTTTCACTGCTGCTCAGCGAGTACTTGGCGAGCGTTTTTGGTGTCTTGCAAACTATGGGTGAATGTGGCAATCTGCTATCCACCAAAGCAATCACAAGGTTTTTGGTACAGCACCAACTTCACTCACCAACCAGTCTGAGAATGCTCTTTTTTATCATGCAACTGGAGGTTGCTAGGAGGGCGCCGACTGGTCTCTAGGCCTGTGTAACTGAAGTCTAAAGGTGCAAGCTTCAGCATTAATTCCATTGGTGACTGGGACATATAAAACTACATATATAGAATCACCAGTCATATCACTGGTTTGATCTGATCCTAATGACATAATCAGTGTTTCTTGCTAATTTACATTATAGATACAGTAACGCAAGAAACAGTAGAAAAAAAAAGTATTCTCCGGCACGATACTGAACTCTGAGTTGACTGAACCAGTCCATTTACCATGTTTGGTTCCTCCGAAGATTCCTTTGTCCCCAAAAATCTTCCTTCCTTTTTCTTAACCACTGGTCCAGTTCAGGATCACAGGGGTGCTGGAGCCTATCCCAGCTGTCCTTGGACAAAAGTTGAACACAGAAAATCTTCAGTCACACCTACAACCAATTAATCTAACATGCATGTCTTTGGACTGTGGGAGGAAGCATATACTGAGTGAACCAACAGAAGCACATGCAAATGGCACACAGTAGGGCTCCAGCCAGCTGGTGGGTTCAAACCAGGAACCTTCTTGCTGTAAGGCAAGAAGGTTCCTGGTCTCCAAGTCTCCAAGTCTCCAAACTTGTCTCCAAACTTTGACACCTGCTTCTTTTTCCAAAAAGGAAATTCAGTTTGTCTCTATTAATTCGGCTTTTAAGCATTTGAATTAATTACAGCTGTTTGCTAACTAATCAAATTAGTTAAATAACTGTGCTGTTGCCAGTACTCCTACTATGTTGGGCTCTGTTCAGGTCAGAAGTCAAGTAAGAGGGATCCCCGCTCTGTTGCTCTTCCTGAGGTTCCTTACAAGTTTTTATTTTGAATTTTTTTGCATAAACAATAGGATGTACAGATGAAAAGCCCCCACCCCCCACATTCAGTATCTGTCCATCTGAACCTTTTCAATGTCTCCAAACTTGTCTCCTTTTATTTTTTCTTCCATGCTCTCTCTGCCTTCAGGCATCTTTGAGTTACCCAGAGATTTTGGTCCTTACTAAGCATTTTTCCAGAGCCATGTATTAGTGTGTGTGTGTGCGTGTGGGTGTGTGTGTTTGTGGCGTGTCCAAACCTCTCAGAAGGTGATGACAAGACCTCAAAAATCAGAGCTTTTCTTTCAGGCCAGAATTTCACTTTTATTACTCTTTCTTTTCTTTCCATCTCTCTCGCCCTCCGCCACTGCGATCAAATCCAACATCCATTTTTTTGAAAATATTTATTAGCATAATAAAAAAAAAATAAAAAAATCAACAATCCTTACAAAGCCTTTCATGGCACTCGTATGACATCTGCTTGGAGAAAACTGCACAAGTAAATATCTGTGCTGTTTTGCGGTGTATCATCACAGAAAGCTCATCAAGCGAAAGCCCAAAGTTGACTGCTGCTAGTCTGCACCAACAATGAATTGGTTTTGATTGTTGGTGCAGGGTACAGCCTCTGAGATTCCCTTCCTAAGCACTGATCCCGATTTTGCAAAGAAACCAAAAGCTACAGCAGAGCAATTATCTGGTCATCACACAGCACTTGTGTTGACACCTAAGGCAAAGTATTGCATGCACACACACACACACACACACACACACACACACACACACACTGTCTTCTTTCCCAATGGTCCATGAGTTGTTGGAGACATAAAGAGATAATGAGCCGTCAAATGCTGCATATGATACACTTTTCCAGAACCTTCTGTCTGACCACAGAAAACAGACCGTAGAGATCTGAACACACACACATAGGACCCCCCCCACCCACACACACACACATTCTCCATCTATAATCATCTCCCACTGTAACCCCATGTTGGGCTCTCTCATCTTTTTCTTTTCACGTCTCCCAAAATCCATGTTACTGTTAAACAGAGTGAGGGATTCAGGAGGAGAGATGAAAGGAGGGTTGGAGGGAAGAAAGAAAGAGATAAGTGGGAAAAGAAAAGGTTAAGAGGGAGAAATGAAAAAGAGAAATGAGGCAAGAAAAAGGAAGAAAACCAGAGTGGAGTTATTGCAATGTTACAGGCGGAGGACTTTTTGAAACATCTGAACATGTTTTTGCTGTAAGTGTTGCTCATCTGTCCTAAAGTTGTTCGAATGCACATCTATGTTTACTAAGTTAACCTTCTGCTGTCATATGAATTATCAGTCAGAAATAAAATATTGTTAAAAGTGTCCCTGTAACTGGAGAAAAGCAGAGGTAGGTGGATGAGCCAACACTACAGACAGCATATCCCTTCCTTAATTAACTATGATCACAACTGTTTCCTAACTTTAAAGCAGTTAAAGTTTTTTGGCACTTGGAGGCAGCAGAACAAACTGTAAACACTTGAAATTAAAAAATAACCTCAGCAATCATTACAAATCAGATTTCAGGTCTGCTTTCAAATGTAATTTCTCTGTTTTGGTATGCTCTAACTTCTGAGAAGAATATGCTCAGCTGCTACTCTCCAGCTTTCTCCAGGCCATAGTTTATCACATTTAAAATGGACACTGAGAATGTGGCTGGTTAGAATAATTTGAAAAAGTGGACAAAATGTAGACATTAACAGACTGCAAAGTTAAAACAATACTAAAAAGTTGCAGATGATTGAGATGAGTTTAAAAAAAGTTATTCACAAGTTTTTAAAAGTTAGACAAGTTAGTCTGTTGATAGGTTAAATGGTGATTCTAAATTGCCCATAGGTGTGAATGTGAGTGTGAATCACTGTCTGTCTCTCTGTGTCATGGTCCTGGTCTTTGACCCAGTGTTTTGAGTTTACTATTCATTATTCCTAGTTAAGAGTAGTTTTGTATTCTTGTTTATCTTTGGTTTTTGAAAGGAGGATTTATGTTCCAAGTCTTATAGTTTTCTGATAGTGGTTCTGTTCTCTTTGTGATCCTGGCCTGTTTCCCCAGTCTTGTCTCTGTGTCTGTCTGGTCCCTCTGTGCCCTGTCTCTGTAGTCAGTCATGTCTCCACATTTATTCTCCCTTTGTCTTTGTCAAATTTGTATGTCTCATTTTGTTTCTTGTTTTAATGTGCTTAGTCCTTCGCCTCATGTGCGTTATGTTCAGTTTTGCTTCCCCTGTCTTGTCTGGTAGATTCCGTTCAGCTGTGTTCCCCAGGTGTGTCCCTCTGCCCTGATTCCTTCCTGTGTATATATTGTCTGAGTCTCTCCCTGTTCTTTATCGCGTTCTCATCATATGCTGTGTGCTCGTCTGTCAGTCCATGTGATTTCTCTCCAGTCAGTTTGTTCCTGCCATGTTGATTATTTTGTTTATTCAGTCTGTTGCCAGCAATAAAGCTGTGTTTTGAGTTCTACCTCTGCCTGCTGAGTCCTGCATTTGGGTCCACACTCTACCTGTCACACAGCCAACACATGACACTCTGTGTTAGCCCTGCGACAGACTGGTGACCTGTTCAGAGTGTACCCTTCCTCTCGCCCTGTGGCAGCTGGGATAGGCTCCAGCCCCCATGTGTACCTGAATTGGATAAGTGGAAGAAAAGTTTTTTTTCTCTCTCTCATTTTCCACAGCCATGTCATTAAAGGCCGTTGCACACCAAACGCATTGTGAATAAACGACATGAAATTCCGAATTTTCCGGATCCTAACTTGTCGTGTAATGTACAGTATATACACACCAAACACGTTGCGTTTTTGTGGAAAATTCATCCTCAAAAAACGCACTGTGAAAAAAAAAAATGAAGTCGACATCAAGCGATGTTGAGCTGGTCTTGATGTTTCTAAACAAGAAAAGGAAGAAACTGAGATTCTGGGTTCATCCAATTCTCACAAGAAGGCAGCAGGGAGAATTTCATGGTTTGATCCAGGAGTTGAAGCTGTATCACCACCAGTTTCGTAAATATTTCAGGATGTCAGATTGAACTCTTGTTGGCAGAGTTGGGACCACATCTGAGGAGGCAGAGAAATAATTTCAGAGAGCCGATTGACCCGGAGCAGCACCTGGCTATGTGTCTGAGGTAAAATAGTTTTATTTTACTATTTCTATATCATTGTATATTCAGTACCGGTGTGCAATTTGAGTTACAAGCACACCTGTTGCCAAATGCAGTGATCTGATTGGGCAGATCTGTTTATTCGGATCTGAAAAATTGTGCGTACGTGTCGTACGTAACGACCTTAATGTGGACATATCAAGAGTTTAAAACCCCTTCGTTTATTCTTCTGAATTAAGGCCTTTACACACCGGATGTGTAAAATCCATGCAAATTTTTTGTGCATTAAAAATATTTTTTGGACTCATCTATTCTTAATGCAGCCGTTCACACTGACCGCATAATTTCAGTGGACGAATTTGCGGAATTAATTTTTTTGAACCAAGCTCGATTTTCGGCCTTTAACCTCTGGGGGCAGTGGACAATTTTTTGAGGCTTCTGGTATAACCAGCAGATAGCTACATTGGACTTTATTAGTTGGTCATTGTTAATGAACGCATGTACATTTAAAAAAAAAAAGTATTTTATCATATGCAATTCCTTTTTTAGATTTATTTTTTGGTGCTCCTCACATAGACCGTATGCAACCAAAGCCTTTTCAGACATGTCAGAACTTAAGTGGGCTACAAATTAAAACCAGAAAGGTTTTGGTACCACAATCCTTGTCCCTTGCATACAGATTCTACATATTCAGATGCAGACGTCTGTTTATACAGTTTACAAAAATACTGATTAGTGCAGTTTTAAGATGTGGTTGGGTTTGGAAAACTCGTTGGGATTTGGTAAAAAGAAACCTGATGTCAAAGCTAGACACATTTAACCCATGACCCCTGACCTTTTGGCCATGATTTCACGCCTGCCACCAACATAGCTCCAGGACAGGCTCTTTCAAACATTTTGCTAAACCACCAGTGTTGCCAGTTTTTGGTGAGAATAGTCCCTGCCAACAACAGACTAAAATTTAGCTGCATTTGGTAAACATTCAAGGTTAATGTGACATAAAAATGTAGCTGCATGGACTAGAGGACTGACAAAAGATGTAGGAAAGAAGACAGAGATGGAGGAAGCTGAAAGAACAACTTGGAGGTAAAAAGAGAAGTTTGGCTTGTTGTGCTAACAACAAAATGAATGTAATGGAATTAAACAGCTCAGAATCCAGAACTGGTAGACTGACTCCAGTTCAATTAACTGACACTCAGACACATGGTCTGTTATATGTCAGCCGCCTTCAACAGCACACAAAAGTCTTTGCATTTTTGTGTGTGGGGCATCTGAAGACAGTTTGGCATGTCGAGCCAAACTGCTGAAGAACGACAAGGCCAAGATCTGGGTTGTTGTGGGGACATGCAAACACACTGAGAGGCTGAACATGAAACAGACGCACACAGACTGGCTGACTTGCAGGAGTCAGTATCTTTAACTTCAGGGCACATTCAGAACATTCAGGCAAAACCAGACAGAGTCACACACAAAGTAACATATACAGTATATTACTGTGAAAGCTATACAGTACTACTTTGTTTTTGACAGTTTCGTTTTTAACAAAACCTCCATCCATCCATCCATCCATCTTCTTGAAGGCTTATCCAAATTATGGTCACAGCCTATCCTGACTGCATAAAGGCTTTTACAAAACCTGAAATTGGAATTTTGTAGTGAAATAAGTTGATAAAAATAGGTGTTGAAGCAAAGAAGGGAACAGAATAAATGAGACAGTAGAGGAGAGGCAGCAAAACCAAAGAGAAAGAGAAAAGAAACTACAGGAAAACTGAGAAAAATGTGTCAAAATTACTACTTCTTTAACCCTCTATACCCCATAACGACTGCCACTGGCCAGCATGTTTCTACTACGGTTTGTGTATAAAAACGTTATTGTACAATCACACATATTTGTACAATATTTGAACATATTTGAAAATGGCAACAATTAGCAATGAATCAAGAATAAAAAATGGATATGTGACATTTAAATATTTTGCGATATTTTACATTTTTACCCCCGAGTCTCCTCGAACGCTCTGGTCAGCGTTTATTTACCAAATGTAGACTGTCAGATCACTGTTGACCTCATAATGTGTGTGGTGCGGAGCGTCCACAACTATTTAAAACTTTGTGAAAGGAGTCCAATATGGGTCGATGAGTCACTGAAGCTCACTTCTGACCAATGACAGCGATACTGAGGAGAGTTGTTGAGGATGTCCTGAACTTTTCCATCAGTAAGCGCTGCTGTTTTTTTAACTTTCTTTAAAGTGGATCTAACGTTGTTGGACTTGGACATCGATCCGGATCCACCCCAGAGTTTTTCACTATCTGTGGAAGGCTTTTGGTCCACTGTTGACCTCAGCTGTCAATACCGGGTGACAAGCGCCAACCTTTATTTACTCTGGAAGAGGCTGTAAAACTTTGTGAAAGGAGTCTGATACGGGTCAGTGAGACAGAGAAGCTCACTCCTGACAGACGGCAGCGATACTGAGGTGATTTGTTGAGGATATGCTGATCTGTTGGTAAGTGCTGCTGTTTTTGCCGCTGTTAGCTGCTGTTCACGGATGTTAATGAAACTGTCTCTGAAGTGGATGTAACATTGCTGGACTCTGACGCTTAGTGAATAAACAGTCATATGGTGTGAGAATGTAATCAAACTGTTTATCAGAGGGAAAGTGTGATTTTTAGGACACTCAAGCCTAACATTAACTGGCATAATGTTAGCTTATAACCAGCTGTTGTTGTTGAAATGTACAGAAAATCAGTATAAATCTTAAATGGTCATATATAGTTTAAAAGAGCTACTTATGATCTTTAAATTAAAACTAACTTATAATTGACACTTTACAGCAGTTTTTGTTTTTTAGCTATGTTTTTAAGTGTTTAGACTGTCAGATTCTCCCTTGCTTCCAGAATTCTCAGGAATCTGAGAATCTAATAGAATTCTACTGGGGTATAGAGGGATAAACACAGATGACCTCTGCAATCATGTTACAACAATATGCACATGATAAACTTAAGGGATAATTATAATCCATCCATTTCCTTCCACTGATCCAATTTTGGTCACGTGTTGTCACAGCTAAAAGGTTGGGTACACCCGGAACATTCTGCCAGTCTATCGCATGGCTAACACAGGGAGACAGCCATTCACACAAGTGGGAGGAAGCCAGAGTACCTGGTGAGAAGCCATGCAGGCATGGGGAGAACTCCACACAGAAAGGCCTCACTGTTGTAAAGCAATAGTGTTAACCACTGCACCTCTGTGCTGCCAGATAAACATAATACTTAACAACAAAAAAATAAATAAATAAAAATATGATGATCAATTGGAAAAGTGAAACAAATAGTGGAATAATGTAATGTTTTGCTGAGCCATCAATCCACCCCAACTTCCTCCCCATGCACACTTTGCAGCTCTGTAACACCGTCACCAGGTTTCTTCCTCTGTTCCTGTCGTAATACCTATGGCTATCACACTGTGTTGTGACTTGGGTTTGACTTTAATCTTTTCACAGTTTAGTCAATTAATTTATAGGTTAAAAAATGACCCACTTTTTTATTTATTTTGCACTCAGTCTGAAGGCATGTTGTATTGTGAAGACCCCACAACATTACAGGGACAAACCCAACAATCCAAGGACGCCCTATGAGCAAACACTTGGTGGGAAGAAACCTCCTCCAGAAGTAGTCTCAGCGAGGGCAGCCCTCTGCTGCCACTGGTAAAGCGAAGAGATAAGACAACAGAAAGAAATAGTGACCTTGACAGAGGCTATAATCTGCAGTGACGTATAAAGGGATTGGTTTATTACTTGTTCTTTTAGTTATTGTATTTAATAGAAAATGGGTCATCGTGGGGACATGCAAACACTTACCTTTTGCAGGAAATGTTCCTTTTACAGGAAATGTTAATTGTTCACTCAAAAACTCTGGTATTGAACAAAAGTGCTATATTCTTGTATTGCAACCAAATGATAAAAACAAGGTCATGCTTTGCACCACTGCTGAGTAATTATCAAGCAACAATATAATTATTTTTCCTCTTCTATTGGTCAAATTTGACCTTAATCAAAGGTCAAATTTTAACTGCTTTTTTAACTGCTTTTTTGGCAATTTGACCTTAATCAAAGGTCAAATTGCCAAAAAAGCAGTTAAAACATCTGAGTTTTCTTTTAAAAGTATTTTCTCTTGCTATTAAAAAATGCAATAACACACAGAAAAGGATGTTTAATATTTTGTGCAATCTGTTAACAGCTGAATGAAAATATTAGTGAGAATTTTTGCATAGCAAAACATTTGAATGGAATTATGAATGAACGGTGCATCCAATTGTTCACTGGCTTTATGTCCTGTTGTGTTCCCGTTTGCTTTTATTGATCTCCACTGCTATTCCTTTCATTAATCAATAACAAACAAAATATACATCTGGAAGCACTGAAAATGTGCAAATGCGCACATACACACAAACACACACACATAGAAATATGCAAGTTTCCCTCATTATTTGTGTTTGTGCGCAATCTTTCTGAACAACCCTGTGATCAATAAAATCGGCCGAAAATATGAAACTGCACACAAAACAAAGCGGTTTCTAAAAGACGCTGAGCTTTGCTGTTTTGTGTGTGTTTTAATATGGCTGTTACACCGCATTGCATGGGGTCACAAACACTATAAACACACCATTGAGCTGAATGTTGGTGGGCACGGACTTCAGACAAACATCGTGTGTTTGTGCGCCTTTGTGGGTGTTATGTTCATGTGGGTCCTTGTTTGTATGTGTGTGTGCATGCGGTTTCATGTGTGTGTGCTTATGTGTGCGTTTGTGCGTGTGCTTCTTCCATGCTTTCTGTTTGTTTGTCCGTACTTTAAATGGGGGCACTGGGAGGTTTGTGAGAGGCAAGCTGGTTTACTGGTCTCCAAACAGAGTTAATGAAGAGACGAGTCAAACAGAGGGCAGAGAGGCAAGGAGAGAAGTGAATACAGGGGCGAAGAAATCAAAGGGGTGAAGACAAGTTGAAAAAGGAGAGGAGAAGAGGACAGAGAAAAGAAGCTAGGATAAGAGACAGGAGGGCAAGAAAAGTGGAGGGTGGAAGAGAAAAGCTAAATAGATTGGCAGAAAAATTAGGATGATAAAGGGATGATGGGAGGAGAAGATGCGAGAAAGCAGAGAAGAGATTGCCGAAGAGAAAAGAGAAACATGGAAAGAAAAAAATGAGAAAGCTGAGGAAAATTAAGGGGTAGAGAGAATGGGGGCTTATGGACACAGTGAGGATCAAGGGGGGATAAATAAGGAGGAGGGACAGAGAAGAAGAGGGTCATGAATGAGGGAGAAAGTCGAGAGAAGACAAAAATAGGGGAAGCGAGAAGACAAGTAGAAGAAAAGAAAGGGAGGAAGTGAAATCAGATGAGATGAATAAAAACGACGCATGATGCGAAGGCAAAAGAGATCAGAAGAGAAGGAAAGGAAATGAGGTAGGATACGGAGAAGGACGTTAGCAAAGAAGCAAGCAAAGAAGTTAGGGAAGAGGAAGTGAAGATGAAGGAGACATAAGAGAAGAGGAGACTGAAGATATTAGAAAAGATGAGAGGTTAGAGGAAAAGAGACAAATACAAATAGTGAAAAGACAGATGGATGGAGAGATAAAGGAAGGAAAAGCAGGAGAGGAGTCTGAACTATCAGCACCAGAGGCCATTTCCCCCCACACAGTACTAACAGAGGGAATCATGTCACAGTGTGAGGGAGGTCTGGAATCCCATTAATACAAACCAGCAGCCAGTCAGTGGGAACTCTCCAGAGACCCTCCTCTGCTGGTCTTTATGTCCCCGTGAAACAGCCTCCAAAAACAAATGAGACCACTTTCTGACTGACTTATCCAGACCCTCTGAGGTCACAAAGGGCTGCTGGTGCTGACCTTCAAAACAACTTCTTTGATTCTACACTATATTGGACAGGTCAGTTACTCAGGTGCATTTAGCATTGGTCAGTGGTTTCCTTGATAGTCTGTTTTCTTACATGCTTGTGTTCTCTTGCTGTAGTGTATAGAAAAAGTAGACTTGTTGAAAATCCACTATCCAAAACCTTCCTATACAAATAAGCTACTACCTTTGTAAGCTTGAGATCGTCTAGTTATTGCGTAGCATTATAATTTATTATATTCCCTTTTGTTGACCACTGCAATATCATGGAATTATCTTTCAAATATAAGACTTTTCTTAATATTTGACATATGTGGGATATCTTAGTGTATAAAGAGAGAAAAAAAATGAAGAGGGAGACAGAAGCTGGAAAGTTTGGCTGCAACCTACATCCGTAAACTGTACAAGTGCATCGCCGAAACACAGATACTTGCTAATTACCGAGTAATTGAGTACTAGAAGTTTGCAAGAAGAGGTTTGCAGTCCTAAAATACTAGAATTTCATGCACAAAAACTGGAGTGCAAACTTCTTGGATGGTCAGAACTACACAGCAAACTTACATTAATACATGTCATAATTCCACTAAAAAATGGTCAGAAAGGCACAGACGCCAAAAACATGGTTGTGAGGTCCAATTTAGTAACACAAAGCTTAGAAGCTTAGAGAGCGATGGTCTACAACTCCCTATGTTGACACACCTGTTAATCAAAGAGTCCATGCTGTGACCTTTAAACCTCAACGGTATCCAAATGGATAACTTGTAAAAAAACAAAACAAAACAAAACAAAAACAACTATACAGTTGTTATCTTCTTAACCTTTTCATCCAATAGTGCGGACATAAGGCCACACTGAGTTCCTTCCATTTATCTCTGTCCCTTCCACATGCTGAACTTGCCTCCAAGTATGGCCCATCCCTATAAATAGAGCTCGTCTTAAATTACTATTTGCAGTTTCTGTAACTGTTTCTTTTTTATAGGATGGGGCTAGTTAACCCCAATGTCAAAACTCTAATTTGGTGGGCTAAGTTTTCTCTCTGGGATGTCCTTCCCATAGATGAGCGCAGTCACCCTGTCTGTGAATTGCATTTATCTGGATTTTCTAGGGGTAGGTTTGCTGGGTGCCTTGTTTCCTCTGAGACTGTAGTTTTGCTTGGGGCTTGCAAGGTACTCAGTTTACCATCTGCCACCTCAGGGAGGATCCCATATCTTGGCCACACGGGTCTTACTGCATGGCATGGAAGATTTATACACTCAGCTTCCAGCGGTGTTGGGGTCGTTACTCAAAAAGAAAGCAATGTATTACATATTACTCGTTACTTTTCTTTAAAATAATGCAGTAAGTTACTTAATTACTTGTTGGCGAAAGTAACTTGTTACACTACTCGTTACATTACTTTCCCACTACTCTGTAAAATTTCCTGAAATGCGTTGTCACATAGTTACCAGTTAACAATATAAACCTTAGGCTACAGTTCCACACACTAACACAAATCCCTATTCTAATGAAGACACACACACAACCTTTCTTTGAGTGTTTAAACTGAACACAAAGCCGACAAAACAAAGCAAAGATGAACACCAGCTTAAAGAGACTTCAAAGTGATCGCCACAGTGATTCTACTGTAGAAACATGAACAGGCTGCAGCTTGACTGCTCATCACTGCTGTTACCTGTTGAAGTTCAGGCTCTGGCTGCTGGGCTGAGGTCACCAGAGACTCAGTTTAACATCACTCTGGGTTCTTGGTTAGCTTTGTGTTAGCATGCTGTCTGTGCAGATGTTTGCTAAGACCGAAAGTCATGATAGTAGCATAATGCAGTTGTTTCTGTCCTGGACACAGTTTGCATTTCACCATCGTGCTCTGGACCTTTTGTGCAATAAAAATAAAAGTAATGTCCATATCTCCACTCCTCTGAAACTGTAGACTCTGGAATGTGTTACACCCAGTGCTGACTTCCAGTTCACATCAATCTGCTAGCCAGTGGTGAGGCTGAAGCCGGAGTGCACAAGCACAGACACTGTACGCATCATCATGAAAGGACAAATTGGTTACAGAGACCGATATCTTTTCCTGTTCTATAAAGTTGGGCATTTTACATGATGATCTAGGGGCACTGACTCACATTTAGAGCCAGACTTCAGTGTCCTTTTTCAAATTGGCATCATATTTCACCCCTGGAAGTTGCCACTTGGCATGCACTGAAGGTCCCAGCTGAGGACAAGACGCCCATTTACCTAAAAATATACTCAACTCTTCTGGACTGGACTTCACTTGATAACATCATGCCAGCCTCAAGCTCTTTAAACCGAATTTGGGAATTAATTAGCTACCGTCTGCAGACTTACCCTCTTGGAGTAACAACCACTTTTTCAGGGCTTTTGGTATAGCTTTGGATAACTAGGCTGAGACTACCCGTTTCTTCCACATAGTTTACAAATGCCTGTTTTGCTCTGAACATGGAATGTTTTGTTGGAATGCAACCAAAGCCTGCTCAAGCGTGATTGGGCATTTTAAGTCAGACTACAAGTGGACTACAAGTGGAAACCAGAGAGATTTTGACATCAAAAATGTTGTCCCTTTCCGACAAATTCTGAATGTTACTATGCAGGTATCTGTTCATAAAGACTAACTTTAACATTTCAAGAATTTGCTTTTAGTTTTTAAACAGGACAATTTCTGTCCATCTAAGAAATAAAATCATTTCTTAGTGAAGTTCCTTTTAGTCCGACACTAGTTTATTGGGCTTTTAATGCACCTACATCACTCCCATGCCTGTTCAACATCCAGCTAGACCACCACGAAGTTGGCCCAACAGTCACTCAAATGTGGTCTGAACGAGTTCAAAACGGGAGTTATCGACCCTCCATGCCGCTCCAGACCCGACGGAGCCTGAGAAGATGCTTTTTTTCCCCCCTCCTCTTGTATCATAGGTGTTTGATTTGGTCGGTCCAGTCTGGCTGGGCTCACACGGTCAAACGCAAGCCAAGACTCACCAAGGCGGAGATCTGTCAGCGATCTTGGCAGCAGCCAATGAGAATTTGGCTCGAGGGGAAGAAGTAGAGAGTGATTTGGATGGGAAGTAAATCAGACAATCCCCAACTCCACTTGGAAAAGTAAAAGCAAAATCATAGAAAATTAGAACAACAATGGCATAAATTGCAGGCACCTCATCATCTGTGTCATTTCAATCGTTTTAACTTTGAATTAAAAAAAAAGAACTTTGAAAAACAAAATTCACCTCCCACATTATGATCAAAACTATGTGGATGTCTGAAAACTGATTATTCCAAAACCAGGGGCACTGCTGTGACAGCCTCCACTTGTATGGGAGGCTTTTCATAACATTGCTTCATGTGTTTACTTTAGTTCATCACAAGACCAATAATGTGGTTTAAAAACATGATGCTGTTGGGTGATGAGGCCTCATTAGGCTCACAGTCTGAGCTCCAGTCCATCCCAAAGGTGCTAAATGTGGCTGAGGTCAGGACTCTAAGCAGGCCTATCAGGTTCATTCACACCAAGCTTTTGAGTCTGTCTTAAGACCTCTGAAATGTTGTTGACAGCCTAGATTTCAGTAGATCTATGTTGTCTTCCTGTCTTTCTGTTTCAGCACCAGAAAAATGGGAACTTAAAATGAAAATGTCCCAGTATGTGGATTGATGCTGTACAGACTAACCTTAGTTGACTTAGCTCAATTTTCTTAATCCATGAAAAAAAGCTTTCACTGCTGCTGGCAAGTTTGTCCACTCACTATCACCATCTACAGCAGTGGTCCTCAAACTGGAGGGTGGCCCCTGTGAATGACCATGCAGAAAATATGCAAACTCTATGCATTTCTTCAGGAAATATAAACAGAACAAGAGTTTGACCGGCAACCTTTTTTATTACTTGCTTTCCCTATCCTTGTTAATGACAGATGAAATACTGTAGGATCCGTGAACTTTTTTTGGCTTCTGAAAAGCAGCTTGACAGAAAAAAACAGTTTGAAAACCTCTGTTATAGAGCAAAATATTCACTGACTCCAAATATGAAGTAACCAACCTGAATGTGAAATCCAGGGAAAAGCTGTAGTGAAACTAAATACTAATTCAGTCAGATTGAATTGTGCTATCTGGATACTACCCAGATTGCAGACATATTTGGGCCTGATCTGGGCAACTTTTGGCACATACAGCTCTGTTAGGGCAATAGCAAATATTGCCTGGGGCACATGTGGAATAAAAGTCATGAGGCAGGCCTGAAATAGGTTACAGCAAGTGTTCTGCGGGCCAGATGTGGCTCAAATGTTACTACAAAGCTGACCCGTGTGCGGCAGATCAATGGCCAAGTTGACTCATCCTGAGTTAAAACCAGCAATCAAGAGCAAATATCGCCCATAAGAAAACTGCAATCTGAGCTACTTGTTCATTTTTTATATTAGTTTATATATTATATTAGGTTTTTTTTGCATGTGGGGATATACTGTACATAACCCTAAGTGTTGGACCACACTGTTGCCTAAAGGTCATTGAACAATTGGAGCTAAAGGGCCATAACTAAAGATTTATTTTATGTGACAAAACAGGCCCTTCATCTTCACCCTGTTTTCTTCTAAGCATAATGATCAGATCAAATCTGAACTTTTGTCTTTGTTTCTACCGCTGTTTCATTCTTGCCATCTTTTTCTCTCTTCACTCCAAATCGCTGTCTTGTGTCTCTATCGCTCGACCTCTTCACCAAATCTCCTACCCAAATGTCTCTCATCATTTTCTCTCTAATTTTCCCCCCTTTTGTCTTTGATCCAACTCTCGCCCTCTTCTCTCTCTCTCTCTCATTTTCTTTTAGTAATGTGATTTCTGCGTGTATGGACGGGGACTGCCAGTTCGAGGTGTTGAAGATATCCTGGAAGCTCACTGAAGGCCAGTGGACGTGAACCCGAATCGTGGTTCGAATGCGTGTGTCTAGTTCTGTGCGCATGTGTGTTTCCACATGGGTGTGTACGTATGTGTGTGTGTTCTTGAAGCAGGGCGATCAGCTTTGAGCCAGGGGTTTAGGGGAGACAAGGAGGGCGGGAATTATGGGAAATGAAACCAAGTTGAACATTTGAAAAAAACAAAACAAAACACACTTTTGTCTGCTTTTTATTTCTGTGTGTGCAAAAGTTCCAAAAGTCAAACGTGCCTGAGAGATCCACAAGGGACAAACGGCTTATGCGAAAAAACAAAGAAATACGATTTTCATTTATTTTTCATTCTTTGATATGTAATTATCGTCTCTTTCCTCTCTTGCAGTTTGCTGTCTTTGTTCTTGTCCATCTATCCCACAGCCGGCTGAATGATAATAATTAGCAGGAAGGAGAAGACGGTATATATGGCCAACACTTTTTGAAGAGCCAGTTATTGCTTTAATTATCCATCAGTGAATTTGGCATCTGTCTACACTAAACGAACAGCTTGTTGCACCGGAACACAAGTTTCCTACAAGTTTGTTGTGTGTTAATGCTCAAGCATGCCAGAATTTTTTATTTTTCACCTGCAGGCTTGCATACACTTAGCATATGGCCTTCCAATAACATTTCACTCAAATACACTCACACTCATGCCTCCTTCAACCCTTCTCTTATACTCTCTGATTCAAACACACATCCAGACTCAGTATTTCAGTCATAAACAGATCATAAAGGCCTGTCTTTACTAATGACTCAGCTAAAGAGAGAAGCAGATCTTCTGCACAGCCTGAATGTGGGCAGAGTGGTTCTTTATAGTTTGGCTTCTTCTTCCTTCATATTTTTTTGTGTAAATGCTCCTGAGAGTTCCCGACGGTACTCCAGAGTTTGGCCGCTTTTCATTGCCAAGTGCTATTTATTAGTGTATTTAAGCTTTTCAACTCGCAGGTTCAATATGTACCAAACAGACATAAAGAGTCATGGCTGGAGCTTCCAAACTGCATCTGGTTTGAAGTGTGAGTTTAAAACGAAGAGGCAGATAAAGTGGAATAAGGAAAAACCAGGTCTAGAGAGGTTCGATTAAGTCTTTCTACTGCCAAAAGGCTCTTGAGCATGACAGCGTACCTGGGAAAGCTTTTTACTGTCTTTAAAAGCTTTCTGCTGTCAGTTTTCTTCAGAAAACTTGTTGCCCAAGAGTCCCTCATTTCATTTAGGTGAACATAAAGAGACTGTGGCGCTGCGTCTGTGTTTGAAGTAGACAATATAATAATAATAATAATCATTTAGTCATCTTTCAACTTCACTGAAAACTGAGGATGAATGCAGGATCTTAGCTACTGACACACATGTGTATCAATGGAAGATTATACAGCATTTTCCTCCAAAGCAAAGTTTTATTTCAGATAAAATAAGCACCTCATACTTGACTGTGTGGTTCTATGGGTGGTTGTGGGATGATCCACCACATTCAGTCAAACAAGCATGAAATTTAAACATTATTAGTCCTCACAAGATAAAGAGTAAAAACTGCCAATGTCTTTTAAGTGGCAACAAAACTGACATTTTTGGGTTTGAGTGAAGTGTCTCAACAAATATTGGTTGGGGTGCTATTAAAAAATTGTCTAAACATTTATTTAGGCAGCTCCATATTCAACATCCTTTGTCCAATATATCCACTATCCCTCCTCTGCACATGTCCAAACCACCTCAGCCTTGTCTCTCTAACTTTGTTTCCAAACCACTCAACCTGAGCTGTCCCTCTGATATACTCATTTCTAGTCTTGTCCATTCTGGTTACTCCCAGTCTTCAGCTCTGTCATCTCCAGCTGTCTTTTTGTTAGTGCCACCATCTCCAAACCATATATAATAGCAGGTCTCACTGCCATTTTGTAAACCTTCCCTTTCTCTCTTGCTGCTATCCTTCTGTCACATATAACCCCTGACACTTGTCACCACCCGCTCCACCCTGCTTGCGCTCTCTTCTTCACCTCCCTTGTGCTCTGTCCATTGCTTTGGGTGGTTGACCCCAGGTATTTAAACTCATCTACCCTCACTACCTCTACTCCTTGCATGTTCACCTTTCCACCTGTCTCCCTCTCATTCACACATGTATTCTGTCTGGCTTCCACTGATCTTTATTCCTCTTCTCTCCAGAGCATACCTACGCCTCTCCAGGCTCTCTTCCAGTGTTGTCTGAAAACATCATAGACCATTGAAACCCCTGCCTGACCTCATCTGTCAGACTGTCCACCTCACAGACTTAAATTATCAGGGTGCACAACAGTTTTTGTTCTACTTATCAAATATAATTTATGAATTGATGCTACTTTTAGTACCAATTGATGGGGGGGAAATGCAAAACTAAAGATGGCTCATGTAGTTACAGCCCTGTTTTGTGCAAGACAGAAATTAGTGCATTGAGGAAGTGTGTATTATGGCCAATCCAAACTTGCAGTTTCTCCAAGAAAATGCTTTGAATCGTGCTTTCCAGGTCAATTATTAACAGTCTTCCAAAAATTCAGCCAGCAATGGATTCAACCCATCACCGACAGCAGATACCAATGACTAAATATGCATAAGCTTTTAAAAGTCTTTTTTATATGAGATGTACTTCATGTGTGATGCCTGTTAGTAAATGCTGCCACTAGCCGGGCTGATTTTTTTAAACAGCACATAGCTCAACTTTATAGAGGGCCGTAGGAAACGCATTTTTTAGCCAGTAATGAGCTGCAACAAAGTCAATACACTTATCTCTGTATAAGAAGTATAAGTAGTACATGAAACAAAAACAAAAATTAAGAAGGGCAGAAACTCTGAGAACAAGATGTCACAGACACACAAAATTTGACTGACACATGATTTCTGGGAAATTCAGTGTAGAAAGACCACAGAAAACAGCACAAAGCTACAAAGACAAAGATAAATTAAAGAAAGAAGCTTTATAATTACAGTAATTACACATCACATTAAAATCATTACAGTCTGCCCTGCTTTGGTATTTATCCAACCACTACAGCTCTGACAAATTGAGGAAGTCACATAATAATCCCGAACACATGTCTATTTAAGCTTTTGGCAGCAAGTAAATATAAGCGGGTATCTTTTTTAGAGGAATTGTTTCTCAGCTCTTCATTGGGTAGTGAAGACAGAAAGTAGAGCATCACTTTTGCCAGCGTGACTGATTACATAATGACTCACCATTGGAGCCAAAAGGCTTCTACAACTTTGTTGATTTCATTCATCATCACAGATTATATGAGAGATGGAGGGGACGGGAGGCCAGACAAGATGAAGAAGAAATATTAAAAGTGGAATTTAAAAAAAAACAACAAAAAAAACGCATGGATTGATGTCACTTCCCAGCACTTCTCCCAGTTTCTACCCATCTTTCTGGCTGTCCTGCTCTCAGTATGAGAGCATAGACATGTTCAAGGGGTTTTCTGGACCACAGTGCCACCTTCGGGTGCTAAGAAACTGCAGTCAGTTGCAGCCAGACGTGGCAGAGCACATGGTGTGACTAGCTTGTTCTACTGTGGATTATTTCTTTTATGTTGTTTCCTTGGAAAGGATTTGCCTGTGAGTATTTTGAGTAACTGTATTTTAAACACTATTAGAGTGACATTTTAAGTTTGATAAACTTTAGTCCAAGCCGAATAGCTGATATTTGATCAGGTGTGGAGTGACTTCGCATTTTCTTTTACTTTCCTTTTCAGGCATTTGGACTGTATAGCAAATGGGGACACAGTAATGTTAATAGTGATGTTTACAACACATTTTGTGCTTTCTTGCAGTTTTACAAAAATGGGGTAATTACTTATGAGAAGCTTCAATAAAGTCAAGAAAAGTTACGCCTTCTTTTTGTTGGAAAAGTTCACAATGTAAGCTATCTGTCTAGCTTTGAAGATGGAAACTCATTGCAAGGACAGAATACTGGCTATTTCAGCTTCATTCATTTGCTTTTGTATCCTCCCACCCGCCCACCCCCATCTTTTGGTGTGCAAATTCTTCCCTCCATGCCAGGCTGACATCTGCTGTTGCCAACCATAATAATATTGCCGGACAGACACACACTGTGAGACAGACGAGCATATAAATACTTCCACATTACTGGAATACTTAGGCAGAGAGAAACGGATGGCTGGAGGACAGACGGGCTGAGGTGTTCCAGAGGGCAAAGTGTAGATGGATGAAGGGAAAATAAAAGAGAAAAATAGACTCAAGTCGATGTATGCCAGGAGTGTAAGAACTTGTTCTTCTCACTGTCTTATGAAATGAAACTTTATACATGATTAAGATGATTGAAAATTCAATAACTTTTTGTATTGGATACTTTTGTACAAATTGGCAAATGCCGCCTTTAAAAAAAAAAAAAAAAAAAAAAAAAAAACAATTTTTTTA
>VUQS01028282.1:0-19877 GCA_015108495.1 Heterochromis multidens | reverse complement strand
AAAGAATATTTTTTTAAAAAAAAAATAAAAAAAAAAAAAAAAAAAAAAAAAAAAAAAAAAAAAAAAAAAAAAAAAAAGAACCATTGTTTTGACAGTAGTATTTGAAAAAAAAAAAAAAGTCCATTAAACTTCTCATATTCAGTGAAGATCTTTGCAGCTGTTCTTTATGATTCCCTGGTGTAATTTAGAACATATTAAACTATATTAACTTTGATCTAGAAAGTCAAAACTGCAATTTTGTCTGTGGTATGTTGCCTCAGGATGAAAAAAAAAAACCCTGCACCAGGGAAAAAAGGCCAGACATGGAAGGATTAAAGCAAAAGAGGATTTTGTGCGGTCTGCATAGGAGGATGGTACAGCAAGCAGTTCTACCAGTGCACTGATGGATGGGCTGGTGGTGAAAGAAAATTGCATAAGAAGAGTGAGGCAAAAATGAACCAAATAAAAAAAGTTGTCCTCCAATGATAATTATCTATTTTTTCAGCAAATGTATAAAGAGTAATATCACTATTTAATGTCCAAGTGACAAAGGACTGCTTCCTAGGAATTATGACTTATGTCTTTTCAGAGGAAATGGCTAAAACTGTGGCACCCACAATGCTAATATGGGCAACTGAAAATCAATGTTGGTTCGACTTCAACATCATCAGTCTTTGTCCATAACATGAAATAGTCATGACTGATTGTGCAAAATCAAAGTTAACAAGAATAAAATAATAAAAACTGTTTTTGGTAGAGCACAGAGTCTGAGAGAAGTGACAGGAGGGACAGGATTAGGAATGAGTACATCAGAGCGACAGCTAAGGTTGAGCGGTTTGGAGTTAGAGAGGCAGGGCTGAGGTGCAGAGGAGGGATGGTGGACATATTGGACAAAGGATGTTGAATATGGAGCTGCTGGGCAGGAGGAAAAGAGGAAGACCACAGAGAAGATTCATGGATGTAGTGAAGGAGGACATGCAGAGGGCTAGTGTGAGATGGAGGCAGATGATCTGCTGTGGGAATCCCTAAAGGGAGCAGCTGAAAGAAGAAGAAGAAAACAGAGTATGTGAGTCAAATCATCAGTAGTTGCTATTGACCACAATCTGTACCACAATGTGCAAATGAGGGCAAGAATACTGTAGTTGATATTAGATTTCACTATGACTCTATTCTTTTCACTCACTACTCACTATGTGCCTCATGGAAAGTTGAATGCAACCAATAGTCACTACCAAGAAAGTATGTAGTATATGTATTAATTTAAGAAAATACACTATACAATATTTATTTATCAGAAAAATGCAGGTCAGTATTTATTTTTCCATTGTGTGTCTGCAATAATGCAATTACCAGTGCCAAAAAAATGACCTGAGTGGTGTCCGAATTTTTTTTTCTTTTTTCGATAAGCTCACTATAAGGTTCCCTACATATCACTTCCTATATAGGCAGCAGAGAGAAGTGAATGAATGAACAAAACACATGTAGACTGGATGGGCAATGTTTACTATGTGCCAGCAAGCTAATGCACTTTCAAATAAAGTGCTCTCAAAGCTTTCTAAAACCATATAAAATAAGTTTCCCTCCGTCAACATGCTTTAAATATAGTGGCCTGAAAATGACATTTGGATATTTGATTTATCAGTGACCAAATTATACCAGCATTCTTACTTTTTCTGCTAACAGTACCTAATTTTGTCTCATAAAGGGCGAAATTTTCATTCTCCGTTGGCAGTGTGGTGGTATTGTGTGTGACAGCTGTGGACTGCCCATCCACCTTCAGAGAGTGTTGGTTGTCAGATGGAGGCAGTGTACAAAATATATTCTACAACCGGTCTGTGGGCCACTCTTGTTTGTGCTGTTGTTGGTCCGTCAGCCAGCCACAGAGAAAAGCAAAGTAATAACATACAAAGACCTGAAGCACTAAAAATAATGAAGTGTCCACTGCAACCACTGTCTGTATTTCTTATGTTGTATTTTTTGATCTTTGGTGGGGTTTTTTTCGTGCTTCTTCCATTCCTGGTTGAATCTACTATTGCTCCCTTCCCTCTTCCAACCCATTGTGAACCAATCAGATATCAACCCATGCACAGTGTCAACCACGTTGAGCTATGGGCTGTTGATTGCTTATTCCACCACACTGCACTATTCAGTTTTATGCTTTCAGATGGAATTAAAAGCAGGCACCTTCATGCAATAAAGTTAATGAAAAGCAATTTATTGTCTTCTCTTTATGGTACAGTCTGGACTTAACTGTGCCCTGTCTGTATACGAGTGAAGTTTTTGCCATAATGCCTCAAAATGAAAAATTGACACTGGGTCTTCATGAAGGTATGGCTGGTCTTTCTGTGAGGTGCCCAGGAGGCATGAATGACTGCTCGAATGAATCAAATGACCATCTCTAAGGCAGAGGCCAACCAACCTTCAAAGAAAGCTCATTTCTGCCACTTGTATCCACAATCTTGTTCTTTTGGTCACTACCCAAAGCTCGTGACCATAGGTGAGGGTAGGGATGTAGATCAACTGGTAAACTGAGAGCTTCGCTTTCACGCTCAACTCTCTCTTCACCACAACGGACCGGTACAGCATCCACATCACTGCAGCCGCGGCCCCAATCCATCCGTCGATCTCCCACTCCCCTCTTCCCTCACTAGTGAACAAGACCTACTTAAACTCCTCGACTTAGGGCAGCATGGTCTTGGATTTGAAGGTGCTAATTCTCATACTCACTGCTTCACACTCGGCTGCAAACCACTCTAGGGTGAGATGAAGCCAACAGGACCACATCATCCACAAAAAGCAGAGATGAGATTCTGAGGCCACCAAAATGGAAGCCTTCCACCACTTGGCTATGCCGAGAAATTCTGTCCATAAAAATTAAGAACAGAATCGGTGACAAAGGGCAGACCTGGTGCAGTCCAACACCCACTGGAAACGAGTCTGACTTATTGCCGGCAGTGCGGACCAAGCTCCCGCTGCAGTTGTACAGGGACTGAATGGCTCGTAACAATGGGCCAGACAGATTGTCAGATCATCGAGAAGTGTGGCCTCGGGACTTTGGTACTCTTGGGGGCTGCGGTTGGCCCGAATCTCCTGGATCTTTCTCTGTCTGCCTCTGGCTTATGGGGGGTGTTATTGCAGCTTCTCACCCTCATTATCAAGTACATTTCGTGACACACACACACACACACACACACACACACACACACACACAAAACAACGAGATTGTAGATTTGTGTGTCTTGGTATTTTGTGTATCTGTGCTTTTCATACTTTTCTCTTCCAGGTACTTTGTTTGTTCTTTCTCTTGTATGTTTTTGTTGTTACAGGTGTAGCAGTTGGCGATCCATTTTTTTTCTTTTTCTTTCCCTCTCTCCTGCCTGTCAGCTTAGACATTGTCATATTACACATGTACTGTAATAAATGAAATAATACTAATAGAAATGAATAAATAAACAGATACAAGAAACACACAAACAAGAGGAGCCTATAGAGAATTTATAGAGTTCATCTTGGAAAAGCAAATGTGTTTGGTACAACATCGCATTCAGATCATAATTCTGATTGCAAAAACTGCCAGAAAAGGACAGGCTTAAAAACAAAAAGAAAAAGAAAATGGGCCAGACACCCCAGTCCCACAGCACCCCCCACAGGATACCCAGAGGGACATGGTCAAATGCCTTCTCCAAGTCCACAAAACACATGTAGACTGGACGGGCAAACTCCCACGCACACTTGAATATCCTTGAGAGGGTAAAGAGCTGGTCCAGCATTCTGCGACCAGGATGAAAGAAAAGTAATCAAATTATATGATCAAAAAAAGCAAAATCTATAATTGAGGCAAAACTATGGGATAAAAACAGTTAATCTGTGCTGTTGGGATGGTAAGGATGTGGTTTAATGAGGTTTGACTGACAGCAACCAGTCAAATGTCATTAAACCAGTCAAACACCTCCACTTTCTTAACTGGTTGTCCAACTTCGGGAAATGGGATGGCTGTAGCGCATCCCAGGTGAATTAGGGCAAGAGGGTACAGGGTATACCCTGGAGAGATTATTTTCACACCCACACCTACATCCAGTTTACACAACAGTCATAATATTCTAATTCAAATATTGGTAAATCCTGATTGGAGCACAGTAACATTTACTGGTAATTTGAGATTACCCATAATGCTAATTTTCACATCCATTTTTTTGTTCTTGCACTCTACTAGAGTAGCTTTGTATGCTTTACACTTTAGAAGAATCCTTAATTATACTAGGTCTTGGTAGTTCCCCTCAGTTTATCCACTGTCTGAAACAAGTCACTTTATCTCCCTTTCTCCTCCCTTTAAGCCAGCGTTCTTCTAATTGGCAGGCACTCACAAACAAAAGAGCTGTTTGCCTCAGGTGACCCTTTTTACTGACATTATACTGAGCCAAGTGTAAAAATTGTATGAACCTGAACATGTAGAGCATATGAAGCCTGAGTTTTTGGCTCACAGGAATTACTTGTACATATGCTGACCTCATTATTTGAAAGTTTGGCACTGTTTAATATGAGCATCCACCATTGCAATATTAATATATGACAAAAAATAAGAAAAAAGCACAATAGTTGCCCATTAATCCTCATGAAAATTCAGATTTTCCAAAAATAATGTTCCCCCATCAGACCCCCATGCTTTGAATCTGACTGCACTCTTGGGCTTTTTAATAAATATGCTTTGACATATGTCTGATGGGTGAATGAAAATATGATTAAAAAAAATACATGTAGGATGGAGGAAAAAAATAGTAGAGTCAAAGTTGCAAGCTCAAAGATATTTCACAAACCCTTGCTCGTTTATATGCTACCTTGTTGCCAATTTATAACTCGCACTGAAAGGGTGCGCAAGTGTGTGTGTATATTCACAGAGGAGGTCAAACAGTAGGGGAGCCTTTTATATCAAAGTCTAAGAGCCCGGGCTGGCTCTGCTAGGTTCAATCACTCCCGCATGACCCCGTGTGTGTGTAACAGTGCTTAAATCGTTCCAGTATGATCATAACAATGTCATCAGAAACTTGGGAGAGCTGGAGAGCAGGCGAACACAATGTTCCATGAGTGTGTGTGTGCGGGTCCAAATGTCTGTCTGTCTGCAGGCGTACGTGCCTGCACAGCTATGTTTGCAATTGTGTTTGTGTGTGATGGATGTGTGAATGTATGTGTTTGTGCAAATGCATTCCTTTTTTCATTCATCCATGTGTATATGTATGGGTGTTTAAGAGAGAAAGAGAGTGGATGTATAAGAGGCAGCATCCAAAATGAACAACACTGCTGTTTCCGTGGTCAGCGTGCAAAGAAAAGAAAGCTAGAGTCAGGATTATGGAAATTTCAGAAGCCGGAATTCCTCGGTTTGCTTCCAAACATCATTCACTCTTAGCAAGGTCAAGTCTATAAAACACAGGCATACACATAAACAGGCACATGCAGACAAAAGGGTAGTCAGTGTAACGCTGGTGAACCGTGTCAGTATAAATCTGATAGTCCCAACATAATACAAAAACGGCCACAAAAATGTCAACAGTCTACTTAACCCCCTGGAACGGATGTGAGGGAGAACGGTGGACAGAGCGAGAGAAAAGAAAATGTACCGATGGATAAACAGAGAAGGAAAGAATAACTACAAGGTGGCCAGAGATAACGGAGAGCTGCAGTGAAGCAAAATGACAAGAAAAAAAAGGAAGTAAAAAAACAGTTTCGGATAACTGAAATGACTAGAAAGACCACTCCTACACATTCCCTTCCTCTTTGTGTGTCACTATTAAATTTTAAGCATCTTATGTGTGATCACTGTAGACTTTTTTTCCCCCATTCAGAAAAGTTTGTCATTGGAAGCACTGATAAAGTTGGACCAAACCTAAATGTCATGAAGTGCATGTTCCTTTTGGCCTAAATTCATACAAATAAAAGACAGAAATGTCATATTTCCGTCATGTGGTTTTCCTCATTTGAGGTTTGAGTAGGACTCTTTAAAGTCTTAATATCCACCAGGTTTCTGCTGACTTGGTTAGGGTTTTGTTTTAGTTACACTACTATATTCTCATGCTCCATTCTTGGTCTGTTTGTGCTGTTGTCCGTGAAATGAAAATGATATGATGCTTTTATAGCTTTTATAAGGTGTTGTAGGTGCATAAGTGCTAAAAACAGCCTGTTGGTAGGTGGTTGCTAGGCAACATGATGACATCATAATATCTGATAGATAAGAACCTTCAAGGGCCTAAGATGTACGTGTGTGCCAAGTTTGATTGGTCTACTCCCAATTGTGTAGGAGGAGTTGGCGTCCAAAGAAACAAACATACATAGACATAGATTTCGCGTTTTAGAGTAAAATGCTAAACAAGCACATTTTAATAAACTAGAAGATGCTACATTTAAAACATTTAAAAGCCTCATACATGCACTTTGGCCTTACAGTTCTTTTGTTGTAAGCTTTTATTAACCATTAACCTTAAGGCACTGTCCATATGTCAGGTGTTTCACTTCTTGTGCATCACTTTGTAGCTCTTGGTTTTTATAGACATCTGGTTGTGTATGTACCCATAGTAACGTATTTACCAAAGCCTCATACATAAATCAACAGATTGCTTTACTCCCATTAGCAGATGGTTTGATGACACACCTCAAAGTTGAGATTCACTTCAGCTCAGTTTTATTTATATAATGGAAATTCACAACAGTTGCCTCAAGGCATTTTATATTGTAAGGTAAAGAATTAGAATATTAGAAAGAAACCCCAACAATCACACGACCCCGTATGAGCAAGCACTTGTCAACAGCAGGAAGGAAAAACTCCCTTTTAACAGGAAGAAACCTGTTTCACTCACTTATTTTGCATTGCAAAATGTTATTTTGCCTATCATTGCTACAGTCTTTGGTTGCCATATTGCTAGTCTCTTCCTGTGTGTGTGCCCCTTAACCACCCCTGAAACAAAGCGGGTCACCAGCGATGTAGTGGATGCAAAAAGGTAAAATGACATCTTTTTGTTGCATCTTCTTTTCTGGAACAGAAAGGAAGATAGTGTGTCTCTCCATAATTTAAGAAAAAAATTAAGTTTGCAGTTTCATTCAAATGTATTTCAAAAACTACATTTAGATGAAAACCTAAGTGATGTTCCTAACCACTATGATTTATTTGACCACCAACTGTGATACACCTAAAATCAGTGAGTGTGGCAGTTATGGTTGTTCCTACTATCTTAGGGTGTTGTCTCATGAGTGAATCCATCTGTCCATTTCTTCCTTATTCAGTTAAGGGTCGCAGGGGGTGTTGGAGCCTATCCCAGCTGTTATAGGGCAAAAGACAGGGTACAGCCTAGACAGGTTGCCAGTCTATTGTAGGGCTAACACAGAAACTATTCACACTGACATTCATACCTACGGCAAATTTACATAACCCCATGCGTGTCTTTGGACTGTGGGAGGAAGCTGGAGTACCCAGAAAGAACCCAATCATGGGAAGAACTGGTGGATTTGAACCCAGGACCTTCTTGCTGTAAGGCAACAGTACCAACTACTGCACCACCATGCTGCCATATAATCAACAGCAGCACTGTCACAGTGAAGCTATCAACTTAATAGTAGTTAGTTGAGGCACCAACTCTCCAATCTGGTCTTAACCTTTAGGTAACAGCTAAAAAAAATTTACTGTAGGCAGAAGTAACGTGATCCAAATACTTGAGCACATTTGGATCAAATTAAACGTCTTTTGTGTTTAAAGTCAGGAACCCATTTTTTTCCTGAACGCTTCCTCCAACTGTGAGGAGTCTGACAATGTCCCCAGATCTCCCAGGAAGAGTGGGAGGAATTTATCTAGAAAAAGGGTGTCTCAGCTACTCAGTTCAGGCTGCTGCCACCGTGATGAAGACCCAAGTAAGCGCCAGAAGAGACAGTTGGAGCGGCCAATTACTTAAACATGTTTCCTTTCTAGAACTAGATGTCTGCAAAGTCAACTAGGTCATGTACAGACTTACCTAGTAGGCCAAACTATAGTTTCTATAGGTCTGAAGATGACCTTACCTACCTAATATACTCCCTGTTTATATATGGAGTACATGAGGTAGGTAAAACTATCGAGGTTCAGTTCCAAGGCAAAGTTTAATTGAGCTTAAGTTTTTACTGCACTGCAGCATAATCCAACAGTGTGCTAGATCAGCAATTCAAGACACAAATAAGCTTGTATTTTTGGTGTTGTTAACGGGGATGTTTCCACTGTTTTCCTCATCAGTGTCAAAACAGAGAATAAGAGCGCCTTGATAATTCTCCGGAGTTGTAAAGTCCCGTTTCATAGTATTACAAACTTTACGGTGTTTTGGCATCAGTTAAACTTTTACACACACTGGTCCATTACTCAAACCATTAGTAGCATCCCCATACCAATGGACTTTCCACCCGCCAGCTAATCTTTCCTTTTTGCTTCCATGTGCACCTTTTGGCCTGAAACTTAACCCTCCCAATAACTTCTCACCCTGCCCCTCCGGTCCAACCCTGTGAACCAAACTTTACTTCCACCCCCTCGTTTTGCCCTTCTGACATTGAACTCACCTTATTCCCTCTGTCCAACCCCAAATATCTCACCCTTCCCCCTCTTCCCTACTACCAGCTGTAACCCTAAACTTACCTTTAAACATTGTTACCCTTGCTTACTACACACACACACACACACACACACACACACACACACACACACACACAACTCAGCTGGCCTGACCTCGCCTCCTCTGCATTTTAACTCTCCCATAACTTCACACAGAGCTGAACTTGTGCCCTGTACGTAGCCTCTCTCACACACACACACAGATGTGCACACACACGTAAGGGAGGACACATAAATGCTTCCGATCTTGCCTTTTCTTGTATTTTAAGTAAATTGATCTGTCCTCATAAAAATGTCTCACAGAAGAGCTGTTACACAACAGGCTACTCAAGAACACGGGCAAAGGCAGCATCTGAAATCAATCACTTCTTCACTGTTTGGGAAAACCTCTGCAGTGAGTCACTTGGAAAAATCACAAAGAAGTATCACAATCTGATAAGGACATCCTTCACACTTTTAAGACACCCACAAAAGAGAAAAGAACAGCAGACCTACAGACCATCTCTGCCCTGTATCATCAAAGAATTTTTACTACTACCTGGATCAGTGGAGTGTTGATACTGACAAAATGCAAGACTCCAGTGGGAGGAGGGAGACAGACATCACTGATGCTTGGCCCTCAAAACAAAGCCTCTCTAGTAGCAAGTGTTCTGACTCCTTTGGGAAGTAGTTTGGGCAGTTAGTTATGAGTACTCTCAATGAATTTTAATTCTTTTAATTTCAAAACATTGTTTTTATTTAAATGGTCATGGGGACAAAAAGCTACAGATATAAAATAGCCAGCCATATTGGCTTAGACTGATTAAAAAGTCTGGTGACTTTCCCCATAAATAAGGTTTAAAAAGCATTTTCCTTCACTATGCCATGCTAGAATTCTCCCATTGATTTTAATTCAGGAATCTTTAAGTGCAATGTCTCCGTTATAAGATCCATACTCAAAACCAGTCAAAGTGGATGGTTTTTTTGATATCAAGATGTTAACAGTGTGCCTGTTACTGCTGTTTACATTCCATATTATAAGAGAGAAACATGGCACTCAAAGAATCCTGAATTGAGTTGAGTCTATCCACTTGTTACGTTTGACCTCATTCACCATTTCCATGTCCAAATTCTCCTTCAGATCCCAAAAGCAGACAAACGTTAAGACTCCACGGAGTTAAAAGTAGTCCAGATTAATTCAGCTCAAACAGAATGATCAGTGTGGCTGTTCTCCCAGGTTTACAATTAAGTGTAACATCCAGAATGCCTGGATGTTACACTTAATTTAAAGAAGATCCACAAAGTTGAAAGGAGTTAAAAGTTTGCTTTTAAGTTAGCTGGATAGTTGATGTCTAAAGATGATGTACCATGCTCTGACTGAAGTACCTCTAAAAGAAAAACAAACATAAGTTGCTGCTATATACTTGTAAATGAAGATATAAAACTAAATACCATTGATGTTTGGAGGGTTTATAAATTTGGGCTAGTTAATAATTTTGAATCACACAGGCAGACAAACAGTACAACACAACAAGTAACTGAGGAAAACTGCGGGCTTAAATACACACACAAGGTAATTAAGGAGAGGGGACCCAGCTGGGGAAAACAAGACACAGGTGAAAAGAATCTAAGTAACGAGATGGTGGAAGCAAAACCAAACACGACGGGCCAGAGACGAGAGGTTAACAAAATAAAACAGGAAATGACTAAACAGTGGACACAGAAACGCAGACTTAACACAAAGTATACAAATAAGATAATACAAATAACCTAAGACCATGAATCGAACCCAGATAACTACAACTAAACATGGCCTTAGTAAAAAATAGAAAAAAAACCCAACAAGGAAATATCTCAAAAAAGTACAAAACTCAAAATTGTATAAAATACAACAAATTAAGAGTCAAACATTAAATAACAGAAATAGCAAGTCCAAAACTCAAAATGCTGGTTCACAGACCCAGGATCATGACACCGACGAGCTACAGTGGACACTTTGAGTTCGCAATCCAGCACATTAAAAAGACGAGGGCCTCGGTTGGACGCAGAAACAGGATCGTCAGAAAATCCCTTCACAAAGCGGACAGGAAGATTTCATCACAAGAAGCACCAAAGAAGAACTTTGGTTAAAACACCTAAAATGTGTTTTTTGACTTTCCTATTCATTCATTCACTATTTAATTTTGTATGTTAGTTTATGAGGACAATATGTTGCTTCTTTACAATTAAAAATATCTTAAAATCTTGAAAACTGTCAAGAATAAGGGAAATGTTCCAATTAGACCCTAAGAAGCAATTTCCTCAATACCACCAATTATTAAATTTTATTATGATCTTTTTTTTCTTAAACATCTCATGGATTTAACCCATTTACTCACATTACTCAGCCATGGGTTAATAAACACTTTATTTATTTACATTCTCTATTGGATATTTGACTTAAAATAAGAAATAACGCGACATGCAGCGCTGTGGCTCAATCATGTGTTTTTAATAGTTTTTGTGAAACTGATCTTTATTTCTGTTTTATTGGGAATATTCACCTCATCTGGATGCCTTAATTTTCTAAATAATTTCTGTAGGACAAGCCCCTGCTCTCTTCATATGTCTTGAAAAACTGGGTCACACCTTCCTCTGCCTCTGCTCTTTCCTTCCTTCCAAATGTTCTTTGAGACAAGAATTTTTTGGCTAACACACTTAATTCAGATCACTTTCATTTTAACTTTTATCCCCCGCCCCTCTTCCTCTGTGGTCACCGGGAGGTCATACACTCGCGAAACATCCGTCGGGTTTCTCTCCCAATTCACAACCGTCCGCTCTCCAATATATTCTCACATTCTCTCCAGTTATCACATTCTCAGATGTTAGTCAAGAGGGCAAGAGGTCTTATGGATTCGGAGAATACCGAAGTGTTATGCGCACAAACACACACAGCCAGCCTCTGGACACCCCTTGTTCTTCGGTTGACCCTTGGCTCTCTCTTCAGCACTTGCACCCTGTAACCTCATGCTTATTGTCACAACATATGCACACATGCAAGCTAACATACAGGAGGAACAACAACTGATTTCCTCGTAACTAACACACTAAAATAGATATCGAGCAGTCTGTCTCCCATGCACACACACGCAGACACATACCCAAGTGTGTGCTGACCTAGGAGTAACTCAGTGAAGTCAGCCAATAAAACACAGAAGAATCGTCGGCACGTAACTTGACATTCTAGTGGTTTGTTTGGATAACCTCTTGCTGTGCTGAACCAACTCACACACACACACACTCTCACACTACAGCACAGTATTTTACACTTACGACTCTCTCCTGCTAGACCCCACCGCCTCGCTAGGCCCCCAACGATGCCCTCTCATCCACCCCACCATACACACACACACACACACACACACACGTATATTCAGTCTACAAACCCTCTGTTTTCCCAGTAATTATCTCCAAGCTAAACAGTTACCCAAACACCATAACTACAGGCCTGAGTTATTGTGAAAGCTGTATATTTTTTTTGTTTTGAGCCACGTTGTGGTGCAGTTTTTAGAGATGGCAGGTTATGAAATAGCTCAAAAACTACTAGATGGGCAACTATGAAGTTTTGTACCAACAGTGGAGATTCCATGACTTTTTGCCAAATGGAATTCCTCCACTGTCCAGGTCAAGTTCACGACAGGACATTTGGATCCCGGCTCATCAAGCTTTACCTAGCAACAGGTCAGTAAAGTGATATAAAAAGAGTCTTTAGGTGTAAAGACTCTTTTAGAAGTCTTTATACCCAACAGTCTTTCAGAAAGAAGGAAGTTTTAACTGCACTATGAAGTTAAAACTCAACCATACAAAGATAAAAACAAAGTAGATGCAGAAATGCCTTCTCTGGGCCTGAGTTCATTTAAGATGACCTCCCTTGTGGTCTGGCCAATTAAATTTGAAAATGATGCTGCTTTTTCTTTGTCAGATGATGTCATTTTTCAGGGAAGATCTTATTAAGAATTTATTTTAACAAAATAAATTTAAACTGTATTCTACAGCAGCATGACTTATCTTAAAACAAACTGCCTGTGGTCTAGACCTGTCACCCACTGAAACCATTTAGTCATTATAAAGCAAGCAAGAAATACAGCAGCTGGTCTCCTGAGTGACCAATAAAAAGAGTGTTGCCAATTAAAAGAGTGCTAAAAGAACAGATGATGTACCAACTTTTAAAAAATGTGTTACTGGTATTAAATTAAAAATGAACTTACATTTTTTAAGACACTAACAGTTTTAACATTTGATATGCCTATTGTTATTGTTACTGTCAATTTTTAAGCATTTCAAAAATCGTTCTGTTCTTATTTTTTTTTACATTTTACCCACTTTTTTGTTTGCTTGTGCTTTGTTTTGTTTTTGGCCTTTTGATTTATTTTTTGGGGGGGGGACTTCTGTTTATTTGAAAAAGCCTCAGTAGTACGCCTCGGTAGATGCCTGGACCCAGAAACAGGATCGTCATGAAGTGGACAAGAATATTTCGTGACAGCCAACACAAGAAGAAGCACCAAATAAGGACAACTAAAAACTTCAAGGTTTCTAAGTAGCTGCTAATCTCTGAGAACACCAGCCTGTGTACTCCCTAAATTACCTCAGAGCTGCACTGTTTCTCATGTTTCACGGTGAGTAGGAAGCAATCACTAGTCAAATTATTCTTTACTTTCAGAAGAGTAAGTCTCAGTTTGACACTGTTGAATATTCTTCATTGTAATCCTTAAAAATAAGACAAACAGGGACCTGGAAGAATTAAAATAATGTACTATTTACATCCTTAACACTAGATTTGCCAAAAGACCTAGCGTTAAGCATGGAAAATCATTATAAACCCATGTAACACTGTTAAAATGAAACCCAGTGATAGTTCACAACTTTTTTAAAATTTAGTTTTATTCATCATATAATGAATTTTGGGGTTTGTGGGATTAAAAAATAAATAAATAAAATTACGACCATATGGAATACCTGAAAAGGTTTAAGTCAAGCAGCAACCTTGGAAGCAGAAAAATGAAGTCAATGTTAAAGTGCCGAAAACTGAAGTTCCTCTAATGGCCACATGAGGCTGGCTCCAAAAGTGAGTCAATTCCCATAGACTCCCATGTTAAAATGCCCAACTTTTAAAAAGCATATTTACATCCTGGTACAAAAAACAGCTTTGGACTAATATATTAATATTTAATTACTTTAAAGCTATACTATGTCATCAAAATGACTTGACACATAAGCAGTTTGACGAATATACTACAAAATATGAACTACAAGAGTTAGACTGGGGAAAAAAGCCTTTAACCCTCCCCAGTTATCCAAATATGCTCTTCTCGTTTTTCGGCTGCTCCCTTTAGGGGTCGCCACAGTGGATCATCTGCCTCCATCTCACCCAATCCCTATAGCATCTTCATCTGTCACACAAACCCTCTGCATGTCCTCCTTCGCTATGTCCATGAATCTTCTCTGTGTTCTTCCTCTTTTCCTCCTGCCTGGCAGCTCCATCTTCAACATCCTTTGTCCAGTATATCCACTATCCCTCCTCTGTGCATGCCCAGTTATCCAAATATGGTCATTTTTGGCTCCAAAAAACTAACATGGTGGAGTCTAGAACCAATGAGTGAAGTCATGGTGGCTACGTCCATATAGTCTATGAAACAAGGTGACAAAAGGGACTGGCTGGTCTGCAACGTATGATGAGGGTAACAAGCAACTGTTTCTTTGCTGCAAAGTATCACAAATTAAAATAAAAAAGGTGAGAAAACACTGACTTTTAACTACTTTCCTATACTCTTTCTGTGAGTTGTCCCCAGCTGTCAGTATGACAATGCAAATGTGTTTTTGCAATTTTTGCAACACTGCATTGAACTCATTCTAATTTCTGTTTTCAGCCTCTACTTTAAATTTTTATGTGTTTATGGATGATTTACAGTTGGATTGTTGCATAGCAATGATCATCAGCACTTTCTCTTCTAGATGAATCATCATATGTAGCAGTTTTCCTAAATGTTCCTCCTTCATTGAATATAAATGGATACATGTTAACTCCACTCCAGAAACTAACTACAGAAAAAGCCCAAAATCTCATTTTTTGACCATGCACGTGTGTGTGTGTGTGTGTGTGTGTGTGTGTGAGAGAGAGAACTCCTGTTCCCCTGCTGTGTGTATCAGGTCTATATTTATGAGTCTCTGGGCTCCCACTGAAAACCAAATCATCTTTAACTTTTACCCCAGCGTGACCCTCAGCTCAGTCTCTGTGTGTATGGATAGGTGGTAGTGTGTGTACGTGTGAACATTGCCCCAATAGTGTCATCATTACCTCAGCCTGACCTCTGTGTGTGTGTGTGAGAACTGAGCAAAGCAGACTCATTATCACCTCTTTACCTCACCGACTACTAAAGGGACTCAATTTCTTTACAATCTTTGTGTGTGTGTGTGTGTTTTTATGTAAGGACAGAGGATCTGGATTACCTTTACCTCTCACCTAATCCCAACCTTGACCTCTCGACAAAAACTCTCCTTCGCAGTATAAACCATTGTAATGGCTGTGTTTTTCATTCTGTGCTTCAAAGGGACACACTGAGGTTTTGGGGAAAGTGGCACATTAGTTATTTTGCAGACACCAGAATCATCCATGTGTGCCTCATAGATCACCCGCTACACCTCAACATACAAGAGGACAACTCTAAATTGTGGGCCATACGACTGTCATTTCTAGGTAGCGAAAGCTTTGTGACCCCAGATTGTATGCTAAAATCGTGTAAATCTGATACTTTGGGGTAAATAAATCTGTCTTATAGATTTGTATCTATCTTATTGATTTAAAGCTAGCATATGTAACTTCTGCTGAACAGTGACCCCGCCACAGGCGCCAGTTATTAGAGAAGGGCTTAAACAGAGTAACACTGAAGAATCGTAAAGTTATAAAGTAAGCAATATCTGGTTAAAATTTGAACATTGGCTAATGTTCCTTATCTTCCACTCTTCACAACGTATAGATTTTAACTTCAAAACACCTAAAGGTGTTTTTGTGCTAATGAACAAAAGCTTTAGTTTTTTTTTTTAAACAGTGTAATATAATAACTTCTGCAGGAGCTAACTGGTCATACTAGACCAAGTGACACTGCAGCAATAAACCTAGCTCTGTTTTGTGATTTAACAAATTCTCTGCACTGCAAACAATACAAGAATGTAAATACAGTGACTTTAGTAGATATTAAATCAGGAGGATTTTTTGATAATGCAACAAATTGTTTAAGCCAAGGCTATTCAGTTAAAAAAAAACTAAACTAAGTTCAACAACCTCCTGGCAACCTCTGGCTGTTAGGGAAAAATGTGTATTCCCTGACTGGTTGGTGAGTGGTTGTTGGAGGTTGCTGGCTGTTGCTGGGTGAAATTGATTGCAAAGAAGGTGCTGCACCAAAAATCTCATAGTGATGGCTTTGGTTGCTAGCAGATTATCCCAGTTGCCTGTAGTTTTTTTTCTTTTTTGCCTGCAAATATTTCTACTAGCTGAGTGGTATAAAACTTGAAAAAGTGCAACGCAAAGTGGAAGGTTCGCCTTCAAAGTAAAAGTTATGACTCAGTGCTGCACGCAACATGTTTCAAAAGGCACAGCTTTTAATTTGAAAGCAAATGGTCTCCATTTCCAGTTTGTGTTGCACTTTTCAGCTTCATGGTGAAAAACTCGGAAAGTAGCTGGACGATGTTTGTAGACATGCCCGTCAGTTCCATTCAAACTATAATTGCAGAAATATGCTAGGGACCAAAGCAATCACAAGGAGGTTTTTGCAACCAGTTGGGGAATACACATTTTTCCCTAGCAACAGGTGGTTGCCAGATGGTTGCAGACTGGTCTCTAGGCCTGTGTGACTGTCACTTCACCTACTACAGTACATTGCCACCAAAATATTTTTATGCTGCTCTTTGTACACTTTGTATAGTGCTTTTAAGAGGAGTTTAAGGGGGTTTATAGTTGTTCAATATGAATATGAAGCATCTGCCTGATTTATCTCCCCTGAAGATTTTTTTTATATTTCTTCATTTTCTGTTTAAATAAATGTCCACATAATCTACAGATATGCTTCTTTTGATGGTTTGGTTACTATTTTTAACCCAGTTTCACTAACAAAAGATTATTGGTTTTAAAGCGTTAGGTTTAGGATCTCTTGTGATGAAAAGTGTGTTCAGCATATGAGAGATTCAACTAGCATATCCCCCTAGAGATGGTAGAGAAGATAGGAAACTTGTTACAAAGGATATCAAATTGTTAAAGTTTTACTTGTGAGGCCTTGTGCTTTCAAACAACACATAGTTTGTAAAATTGAATTCAGACTGGGCCAATGTCATTCAAAAACATGTGAATAATGTTTTGCTTTACCTATATTCTGGTTTGAGATGAATTTATTAAGGTTATCTTTGAAAAGGATGCACCTAGGATGACTTAATCTGATTTGCTCAGCTCCTGTTTTGTCTTTGTGGGTTTTGCACATTACATGACATCTTCTTTTGCTTCTTGTAACTCTTAAACAGTCAGTAGTTTATTACATGCATATCTTTATTTGATGAAAATGCTTTTTGTTAGCATTTCTCTCTTTTTTAAACTGCTGCATGCTATATGGGACTTTGAGCCCTAAAATAATGAAGAATAAAATCAGTGTTAACAGTTATACCCACAGAAATCCTTCAGATTTTGGTTAAAATAACAGCCATAGCCTTTACTTTGTATTATATGTCTTTGTTTACTTTATTTTGGACTGCTCTTTCTTCACATTATAGTTCACTTACTATTTCCCTGTCCTCTGTATACATGACTTACTGTGTATCAAGCCTGTCTTCTAGAATGAATCACCTCCTGATGTTGCCCCCTTTTTGAAACCTGAAAGGGTTTTTTTGTGGCGTTCTTCCTCACCAGAAGTCGAGGGTCTAATGATGGAGGATGTCACATCTTATAAAGACTCCCTGCAACAGAGATCTGGGACTTTATGAATAAAACTGACTAGATCTGAGTTTCTTTTCTGTAGCTCTGTCCTTGAGGCAAACACATGAATCTGATCACAGTACCATGTTTATTAAGTGCTCAAATACTGACATTAAAGGAGCTCTGGTAAGTTTCAGAAAATCTTTCTTAAAAATGACACCCGGGACCATAAAGTGAACCGCAGTCACTCTATTGCTTACCAAGCACTGCCTAAAACAATGAGGAAACCTACACATGACCCTATTTCATGTCGTGAGCAAAACACTATTTGTAGCTGAAGCAGTGTTTGGTTTTGTCCTTATGTGGAGTTTGTGTTTGTGCCTTTTTTTCTAAGCGGGTCATTTGGTGACATTAGTGATTATTGAACTCTGTTTCTGAGCTATCATTAGTTTGTGGCATTAATTGTTGACGCTGGGAGCAGAGTGGCCCATCCTTTGGATTTTTCCAGAGTCAGTGAAAGTCTATTTAACTTACATTACAATCTGTTCAGACTTAGGCAACAAAAAGCTTGTAATACGTTAAAAAAGGTTGCACAGAGCAGGTTTAACAGCCTCCCATCAGCTGGATTACTGAGCTCTGTTGAAACACACCTCCTGCCTGTTTCCCTGTACAGTAATTGCCATGTGATCTCGGGCCCGCTCTCTGCCTCAGCTCAGTGCCTGTGTTCAGCATCTTCACAGTAAAACCCCAATCGCACTACAAGCCACAAACCGGCAGATAAAAGGAGGGTTACTGAGTGCTAAAAAAATCATCTTAGCTCGGGGCGAAGCGGGTGCTTGAGCGTCTCTGAATCAAATTGCTCCCAAAGACACTGCTCTTTTAGCATGTTGCAGGCCTGAGCAAACTGCTGATCAACATCGGCTCGCCTTTAATCCTGCTGTTGAGCCTCCGAGCCTCCCTGTTTCTCTGACTCCTCGCAGAGTCTCAGGACAAGCGGTGCTCTTAAGAAGGTGTCGACTTTCTTCCTTTATCGATCAGCGAACATGATGTACAAAGGCGCTGTCATCCTGTTGCTCCATGTTTCAGCTGTTAAGGCCCTTATTTCACAGCTCTCCCTGACTGTCAGGCCAGTGGAAACTCTGTGAAGTGATCTCTTGCCAACAAAGCAAACACTTCACCAAGTGTACCATCTCCACGCTATTAAAAGCATTCGATCTGGGGGGAAGCATTTCATGTTCTCACAGTTGCTGCTAATAATTTGTCAGGCACTTTGTAAAGGCTGCGACAAGCATGTTTAAATTTTAAACATTCTGCGGCAAGCGCCAGTCCTGAAAGGAGACTCTGCATTTTATTTCCATGATATTATGTGTCGCTCTCTGTTGCTTTGAAGTTTATATACAGGCTGGCTTCGTGAGGAAAATCAGACCACTGTCTCACATGGAATGAAATGCACTCTTGTATGCTAAAAGAGATAAAATCAAAGGTATGCGAGAGCTGTCATTCGCCTCACTGTAGTCCGACACATTCATGCCGTGCATCAGATGGAGAGAAACTTTTTTTTAAAAAACACACACATTGTTCCTCCTGATATTTTATTTATGTGAATGGAAGCCACCCAGATGCTTGTTGATGGAACTGTCAGACTAAAGGAAAACGTGCAAATTGGCCAAACATGTTTGCGTGGTGCAATATTTATGGAGAGCTGTTGAAGCAAAGGCTTTCATATGCGCTTTCATTGCTTCAGCAGGGCCGGGTGGCGAACGTGGACACAAACATTTTTTTAGTTTTGAAAGAGTTGAGCAGAACAGGAGGAGAGAAACATGTCGAAAACAGCAGCAGAGAGAAAAAAGGACTTCTCACAGGATGAGAACATGTCAGGACGTGACTGTCACTTTCATTTTGGATCCTATTTTTCAGACTGTGTGCATGTCAGTGAGCATGTTTGAGCTTTTCCACACAATCAAAACCTTGTATCTCAGAATATGTTGATTTCCAGCTTTTGTGGTAATAAAAGTTTACCTGCTCGTTTACAGGTTGGCAAAACACGACCTTTTACATGTAAATTCAGAAAGACTGTCAAGAAAAGAGCGGTCCAGAAAAGGATGTAAATATCTCTTTACTTTGTTCTCATATATGATTTACAGTTGGCTCAAATAAGTCTGGTTTCTCACAGCAAACTAGCATTTCCTATCAGATATGATTTTGCAAGCAAGATACACTTAGCCAGCTAGCTGTAGCTTACAGTCCGGGGAATAATTATTTGATCCCCTGCTGAATTTGTACATTTGCTCACATACGAAGAAAGGAACAGTCTCTAACTTTTATGGTAGTTTCATTTTAATGGAGAGAGACAGAATATCAACCAAACAT
>VUQS01028281.1:0-20158 GCA_015108495.1 Heterochromis multidens | reverse complement strand
GACACGTTGATGGTTTGGAGGAAGTAACTATTGAAGTTAACTCAGAAAGATCAATCGGAGAGAAAGAGTCTAAATAAATATCAATAGTATTGAATGTAGCTGTACTTAATGATACGTCTGTGTGGCTGTGAATAATTTTTTCTCTAATGGTTATAATTTTGTTATTGAAGAAATTCATAAAGTCATTACTAGTTACGGTTGAAGGAATACTTGGCTCAACAGAGCTCTGACTCTTTGTCAGCCTGGCTACAGTGCTGAAGAGAAACCTGGGGTTGTTCTTATTTTCTTTGATCAGTGAAGAATAGTAAGATGTCCTAGCTTTACGCAGGGCTTGTTTATAGAGCAACAAACTCTCTTTCCAGGCTAAATGAAGCTCTTCTAAATTAGTGAGACGCCATTTCCTCTCCAGTTTACGGGTTATCTGCTTTAAGGTGCGAGTTTGAGAGTTATACCAGGGAGTCAAGCACTTCTGATTTGAGGCTTTCTTTTTAAGAGGAGCTACAGTATCCTATCCAAGTGATAGCAACATCAGGAAGAAGGAACACGAGAAGCTCGAGAAATACCAAGGGCTGAGAGAAGAGCTAGCAAAGATGTGGAGAGTGAAGGTAACAGTGGTCCCCGTGGTAATTGGAACCCGGGGCAGTAACCCCCAAACTGGGCGAGTGGCTCCAGCAGATCCCAGGAACGACATCCAAGATCTCTGTCCAGAAGAGTGCAGTCCTAGGAACAGCAAAGATACTGTGTGTGTGTGTGTGTGTGTGTGTGTGTGTGTGTGTGTATATATATATATATATATAATCTGTACTGGACTAGCTAAGATCTCCTGTATTCCACAGAAACCTTGTCAAATTTGTGGCAGGTGCAGCAACTTGGAGTTTAGATTTGGAGTCCTGTAAAATGTCCCAGATCTAAATGGGATTCCTTCAAGCTACGTTGTGATTGATAGATGCTGAAGGCAAGGTGGTGTTTCTCAAGAGGTATGGGAAACATGTAGGAATTTTAATGGAATTTACAAAACACACAAGCCCATTGAGCAATGTCCATACCATTGAAACTGGTGCAGCTGATGACTGATGACACTATACTGTATTTCATCTTCTCAGAGTAACTGTTACATGGGACCATCGGCTTTTACATCACCTTGAAGAACAGGCTGATCCTCATCCCAGCAGCATTAAACAACCCCAGTAAACAACCCCAAAGTGAAGAATAAAATATTTGACATCAGAAGTTTGGTGGATACAAACATCAGAAAGTTTACCTCAAAAAATTGAGAGCAAGAGGGTTCACAAAACATTTATTTGCAAAGCAATCTTATCTCTTAGTACTTCTCATGAAATCTAGGGTTTGGCAAGCACTTTAAAAGCAGGATAACTAAGATAACTATAATAGTAACCCATAAACATCCAGCAGTCATAATACAAGAACTTAGGTCTAGTTTCAGTATTTGAGAAGATAATTCTTTTTTCACTTTATGACAGCACATGTAGTTCAAGATCATGCCTTCCACAGAGTATTATACTCCTAGGACAAAGTGCATGTCAAAGCCCTACCACCACCTGTATTGTACATTGAACAGACACAATTTTCCCATAATCAGTCAGAGTCATTGTTGAACAAAGAGCCAGAGGGATACGCACTGAGAGCGGTTTTCACTGCAAAACACAAACACACATATCCATACAACAGCATGCTTTACTTTACAAGGACTGGGATGAAATACAGAGGGCAGTGTTTTTAGCTTCAGTCTAAATGCATTTCACAAATAATTCACACACATAAAACAAATAAATAATAAATAAAAAAATAAATAAAAAAAACATATGGTAAAACTATGTTTAATTTAAAAAGGATTTAGAAAGTATATTCAAATAGTAGTGCCACAGTACAAGAGGTATGACTTTGATGTGTGTGCATATATCATGTATCATTTTACAGTTATTGTTTTAGGCCATTTGAGCTTTGTAACTCTAGGGATAGTAATATTACTACTTGATTGATTGTCTATATGTCTGCAAATATTAGATAGGCTGCAACAAAATCCAGTCCAAACATTTGTATTAGTAGTAAATGACAAAAACTACTGATAGATGAAATTTCTCCAACACAAATTTTATGACATGGGATAATCAGTCATAATATCACATTGATGCTAAAGTTGAGCATTTTATGTAGCACGCCAGATACAATCTGCTTTACAGATTTGTCTGTTTACACCAGTCAAACAAACATTAAACAGTAGACATCACTGTAAATATATGAACTTGTAAGTACATGATTGCAAATCTTACTTAGTCTCTCTCACACACACACACACACACAAAATAAATATTTCAAGATTTAGAATGATTGTAATCACCATTATGCAACACAAGGTTATATAACAAAATACAGATGTAGTCCCTTAATGCTACTAACAATAACAAAAAGTAATAAATAAATAAATTACAATCTATTTAAAATGTGACATTTTACTGTTCTATTAAAAATGAACAGCATGAACTGGCACTAAATAACCATTACCATATTGGCTTCAGTTTCCAGGTAGTCACAGTTCATTCCTTTCTGTAACACAAAAGTTCTTATGAGACCAAGGTGAACAGAGAATGATATTTCTCCCTTTCTCCTTCCCTAGTCTTTGTGAGTCATCTCTAATGCTTCTAAGTAAGATTAATAGAGTTCAGCTCCCATCCCAGTGGCTCCTGTGCATCTGAAACATACACAATCAAACACCATAGATACCAAGGACCACACAAATCACTTTGCAGATTTTAGGCTGAGGAAATCCATCAAACAGACAGAGAAAAGAAAGACATAGCCCTTTAATTCTGTCTTTGACACTTTTGCCAATCCCAATAGTCATTAAACCTTCCGCATTGTAAAATAGAAACTTGCTGTTTTGCCTAATTAAACTATTCTCTTTTCAAGGGTGGTTGTTTCTTTTTCATTTGTATTGAGTTGGGAATCTTCTTGGATGATTACTTAAGTACCTGGAACTCCACTGCATCCTAATGGTGATGATGAGAAGTAATCACTGAAGGTTAATAAGGGTGTGCAGCACTAATCAGGGCAAGTCTGTCTGGTAGAACATTCACTGCCTCCTGGCTTCTTATTAACAAAGTCATCAAGTAAAGAAGAATAAAACTCAACTCTTGAGGGCAAATTTTTAAACAGAATAGCATATTGGAGGCTGCTGTTATGACTAAACTGTAATCACTATTTTTATGGACTTTTATAGACTATAGACATGTTGCAGATGACTATTATCAGGGAGAAGGAAGATCCTATTTTCAGTTTTTACTTTGAGTGCTTCACTTTTACTGTATACTTTATCCTGTTTCAAATCAGTCCCTGCTAAGGCTAGAGCTTCAACAAAGCCTCACTTTAATAAGACTGAAATTTCTTAGTTTCTCTCTCATCTGTGTTTTTCCTCTTTCCACTTTGCTCCTAAGTCCACAGGACATCAACAAAAAGATGCAACAAGCAAAAGCAAGAAATAAAAATTGTACTGATGCCACAACCTGTGTCGCACATTTAAGATGGTTCATAGGACCAAAGATATGCAGTCCTCTAACACCTTTCACAGACACATAAGTATGAAAGTACTTCCATGTAAGACAGTCTACTGCCACAGGGGTTACTCACCAGCTTTGGGAATGTGGGGAGTGACTTTGACAAGATCAAATGTAACTCACGGAGAACTGGCTGTCCTTTTGTAGTAGAGGTGAAATACTGATGACTGTTAAGGAAAGCAGCAGACAGAGTAATGGTCTGAGGTGATGATGGGTGAGAGAGTTGGCACTGATCACACTGTCACTTTTAAATGGTGAGATGCTTCTGCAGTATCCACAGCAACACCAGCCAACAGGACTGAATATATTGCATGCTTAAATATATTTTCACTGTGTTTGCAACATAGGAGACTTTGGCATAATGTGAATCTACATTATGCTCTAATTGCTAACATGCACATCTACATTATGCCAAAAACTCCTATTTTATTTATATGGGTAGGGACTTTTGTACGTGTGTGGGAATGTGTTTCTTTTTTTTCAAGCAGTGCCTTGAGATGGCTTGTTTCCCTCTGAATATGCATTACTCATTATTTTCTATATATAGAAACCCTGCCGTGAGTGATATGTGGACTAATGAACATATTACAGCCAATATGCAGAATTCAAGTGGGGATACTGGTCAGGGAGAATTGTTCTATTTTAGTATAAGGAGTCTGAGTAATTTTTACACTTTAGTGGATAGGACAATGTCAATGTCAAAATCCATCAGTCATATCCCAGCGTGCCCTCTGTGATGATGTGAAGTCAATGTACCTTACTGTTGTCGTTTCCTTGGCAAAGAAAATGATGATAGATAGATAGATAGATAGATAGATAGATAGATAGGGATTGTTGCATGTCACTACATGGCCCATTTTTCTGTGTGTCTGGCCTTCTACTGCCATGTGTGACATGTGTCCTGTCTGCTGATTGGCTGAAGGCTGTCTCAGGTGTGTCTAGGTCACTCTAGTTCATTGGGGACTAGTTCTATTTGCAGCTTTCCCCCAGGCCTGTGGGAATAGGAATACTGGCTCAGTTTAAATGTGACTTATTTCTCTGGCTGTAGTGATTTGGGATAGCATTTGGAAACATATGTATTGCACCACTTACAGAAACCTCAAATATGGTGTTAAACTATTTAAACCCTTAGACCTGAGACCACAATTAATCAGAGGTTGGAGTCAAGGGCATGAGGGATATTGAAGCAAATAACTATCTATTTTAAATTAGCTTCTGCTAATCTGTTATTCGGAAGTTCTGTTTATGAATTCAGTGTTCGAGGCACTAAGCACATTTCACCAATCTCATCAGCGACACCTGGTTCAATATCCTATTGATGCTGCATTACTTAAAGCACCATGTACATCTCATTCTCTGTAGTAACTTTCTCATACACATAAATATTTCCTGCTGTTCTCCCTGCATATCCCCAAGGTTCTGATCTGTGCATGGAGTGCATCCTAATCCCCTTATCCTACAGCAAATATACTTTATCACATCTGTGCATGTTAGCAATTAGAGCAGGTTGTGTCAAACTTTGCCAACAGGAGCGTTGGGGATTTGGAGGGGCCTAATTAAGAGAACAGAGTAAACTACCCGTGGCCCATGCTAGCGTACAATCTCAGCCCTCCTTATTTCATTATCGGCAATAAAGAGGTGCTGTGTGAATAGAATACATTAATCTCAGTACAGATAATTGCCAATCAAAAACTGGGAAGTGTTTGCAATGGACAGATAAAAAGCTGAATATGCTAAAATCAGTTTCAGGGGTGAGGAACATGACTGATGGTGATGTTTATTACTTGAACTAAAAATTAGAAATTGGTGGCGTGAAGGAAAGAGTTCATGGACCATGACAGGTGGTTTTCCAAAGTCTAACATCCTGTCCTGAATAGCCGATAGTTAATCTTAGAATGCCCAATGCCACTGGATGATAGGAATGAATAGCACTAGCTGTGGATTGTAACTTACTGATATAGAGTTACTTTCTACTTTTAAAACTACTACTTAAGTATGAGTATGATGTTTGCTTCAGTAAAGTGTCTAAATACTTGTTTTGCCACTGCAAAACAGTTATTCATTACAAAACAATTTTCAGGTTCTTGTGCAGTGCAATTTTTCACCAAATTTACTCACCTGCCACCACATTCAACAAGGTGCTGGAAACATTCCTCAGAGATTTTGATACATATTGACATAATAGCCCAGAGTTGCTGCAGATCTGTCAGCTGCACATCCATGATGCAGATCTCCCATTCCTCCATATCTCAAAGGTGCTCTATTGGATTGAGATCTGGTGACTGTGGAGGCCATTTGAGTACAGTGAATTCATTATCATGTTTAAGAAACTAGTTTGAAATTATTGGAGCTTTGTGACATGGCATGTTATCCTGCAGGAAGATGCCATCAGAAGATGAGTACACTGTGTTCACAAAGTTATGGACATGGTCAGCAACAATACTCAGGTAGGCTGTGGCATTTAAACAATGGTCATTTGGCACTAAGTTTGCCAAGAAAATATCTCCCACACCACTGCACCCCCACCACAAGACTAAACAGCTGATACAAGGCGGGATGGATCCATGCTTTCATGTTGTTTACACCATGTCCAATCTACTAATGTCCAATTTTACACCCTAGAGACAACCCTGGGTTGTGTGGGAAAATCCCAGTAAATCAGCAGTTTTTGAAATACTCAGACCAGCACCAACAACAATGCCATGTTCATTGTCACTTGGATCACCTTTCTTCTCCATTCTGATGGTTAGTTGTCTGCATGCCTAAATACATTGAGTTACTGCTATCTGATTGGCTGATTAGACATTTGTGTTAACAAGCAGTTAAACAGGTGTATAAAAATAAATTATATGTGAGTGCACAGATGTATTATGAAACATGACTGCACATGAGCCTTAAAATAGATCCAAAATGTTTTATACCAATTTTCTAGCCTGTATTTATTCCTGGTCAAACATTGTCACCTCCAAAAAGTTTAGAAATATCAGTCATCTTGATATGTAGCGAGAGCGAAGTATATATGCATTTTTTTAATCTTGCATCTTGACATGCAACTTTGTTTCCAAAAAAAAGTTGATAGGCTCTGAAAAATGTAACAAATTCAAAACACACACAACTGTAGATAACAATTTTTCCCCATTCCATATGGATGGATATTGTATCACTCCATGGCATCTATTCATCTCTTCTACTTCATTGCAAAATGACCAGTTTTATTATTTATCAGCATGTGAGCAATTAGCTATGACCTTATTAGAGATTCAGTTCATTCATTTGTTTTTCTGAGTGACAGGCAGCCTCAGCTAACATCTGTTCTATAATTGATTAGATCCATTGTATTATTCAAAACTTTCTATAAACTTATTAAACATCCAGTTGGAAAAGTGAAATGAATCTTACACCCCTAGATAAAGCCTTTCATTAAATGAAATAGATCTGTAAAAGCCCCTTATATATTTCTAGTCCTCCTCACCCCGTTGCCCCCTAGTGACTTGATAATTGAAAGTCCAAAGGTGGGGATACTGTATTCAAAGCAGATTAATTAATTTACAATGTGATCTCATTTACTCTGTGGCATATGGTTAGGTTTGCATGGCTGTCATTGTTTTCTTGCTGAAAATGCACTTCTGGTCCAGACCTCTCTTCTGTCGCCGCAGGTTTTGCATCCAGGAGGCTCTTCTGAAGCCTCATTACCATAAATCAGACAGGCATCAAAAAAATTCAGACGAGCAAACAAGCATCCTTGAATTTCTGCTGTTTGCTGATTCAGTGTTTCACCATATTAGTTGTGCGATGGAGGGACACGAGTGGTAATGCTCCTCAAGAGATGTCTGCTAATAGAGGAATCAGCTCTTTAGTAAAAATGTGGCAACATAGCCAAAGTATTTCCTAAGAAACAAAGCAAGAAAAAAGTTTAGATGAATTGTAAGATTGAAAAATGCAATCTGAATCCATTGTTACTATCACATTGCTTCCTACTCTTCACAGCATGCACATCTGACATAATAGCACAATGCACAGCCAAAATGACAAAAACAGTTGTTCTTTAGACATTTTTCCTCCAGTAAACAAAATGCCCATTCATCAGTGTGTTTCTCCTATTTCATTTTTGTTCCTTCAAAAGTCAGATGACAGGATTCTCTATGAAGGTTGTTGATAGGAAAGAAAATGTGAACGATGGCAAGCTCAATAATACAACCAACATCAGATGCTACAGGAAGACGACTTCCCTTTAGCAAGCCAGGTGGAGCCTAACGAGACTCTGTGATATGTAGTTATTGATCACCTCTGTCAGAACAGGGCTTGAATTCGCATGGGGCTATCCTCCAGTCATTATGCCAATGATTAAGATGTGTCACAGAGCCTGCGATACTCACTACTTGAATGGAAACTGATGATGGTAATGACAAGCACTCTGAATACTGATACATCTCTGTCTCTTTCACTAAAAATTAAGATATTTTGTACAAAAATGCTCAGAATCACTGACGCAAACAATGATCTATTTTTGGTATTTTTATTCTGAAAACAGAAATGCTCTACAGACCATGAAACAGCTGTGTCTTGACCTGCTAGAGACATTTATTGTGTGTTTATGTGTGTGTGTATGAGCACACACGTGTTGTTCTTTGTGTTTGTCTATGCGCCTGTATCTTTGTCTGCATGTGTCTGTATGCGTTTGCTCGTGTGTTATCGCCTTGTCACACAGTAATTACAAAATGCACCTGATCCACTTCCCTATCTAAGAAAAAAATCAACACAACACAACACAACACCCTCACCCTGTGTTTGCTTAGAGGAAACTGAGAGTAAAGGAGACATTTGATCTGGTTTTCATCAGTTCCTCTTGAACTTGTCTGCTTCACTGATTTTCTATACGGTGCCCTGGCTGCACTGAAAAAAATCATCAAAGTCAATGAGGAGAGTGTGATTAGCGTCTCAGTCTGAGTCGCTACAACACTCTTAATTAATAATCAGTTGACTTTAACCGCAGAAGAGACACACTCTTCCTCTGCAACATCACAGGCAAGGTTCTCTCAAACAATGCAGCACTATTATTTCACCTTATTGAAGCAGACAAGAACACACACACATGCAACTCTTCTTTGAAACAGGGTGATGTTCAAACTGAATGTATTCTCTTGAAGATTGAACACCTGCATGAACAACTCACACATTGTGCAATGGTATCACCGCTTCTGTTTTGATCTATCTGCCTTTGCCTGCTGTACATAATTTACAAGATTTGTATAAAACATTTTCCTGAGCATGACAGGCAAAAGCACCAAAAAAGCAAAACACTGACTTGATCCAAGTGCTGAGTTTATTACAAGTTTGCAATTGAATGATAAGTAAGCTCGGGCTGACTGGAGACAGTGACTGGGAGTGGCAGACTGACTGAGGTAGAGGCAGAACAGAGGCATGAGCAAGTGAGCTAGGCAGGGTGAATTAGCAATGTGAGCTGGCTGAGAGAAAGCACGGCAGACTGCAGTTGGCTGAGAGTGGAGCTGGTTAAGTGGTGCAGAGCTGAGCTGGAGAGCCTGGTGTACTGGAACACAGGAGAACAGGATTATAATTGAGTCAAGAAAGTTTACCGAAGACAAGAGACTGAGAATGCACAATCCTAAGTTGGCCAAGGTATGCGTATAGGTTGACACAGTGGGCTGGTGAGGAGTAGATGAGTAGCTAGGGTGGACAAACTGCAAAGCATGACTGCTGGATAGTGGTCAGGTGTGCCAGCTGATTGCAGATCAGATGAGGTTTTTAGAGTGCCAAGCCCAGGCACACACTCACACACACTCACAAAGAGAACACAAAATAGGAACCACAATAGACATGAGAAAATGGAAAAACACAACAGAAAGAATGTTGTGGAGACCCAGCCAGTACCATGACATCATATATTTGCTATTGGCTAGTACTGCTCTTGCATGTAGGCACGGAAATCCACAGAGAGGCAGTCAAAATGCAAAATGTGATCAGCTGAGACAGCCTTGTATTCTAACCTGACGCACCAGATGGTTTGTTACACGGAGCCATCTGGAAAGTCATCTCTAAAAACAGTTTGGAAAAGGGCAGGAACTTTCAAAAATACTTGGCGGGAGATTGGATGAACAATCTATCACCATCTACCCACTTCAACTAATCAGATGAACAAAGCATAGGATGCAGAGAGGAATGAAAGGAAAAATAAGTCACAGTTTGAGGATCTTTGTAGCAAGCAGGCAGTGAAGCTGTCTATGTAGTGAGCATGCCATTAGAAGATTCTTGACAGGTAGCACTTATTCATTCTCACACCTAAACATGCCTGTAGCTGCGACCTTAATGGCGAGTAGATCCTTGATCTACTGAACAGGGCTACAAATTAGAACCTCATTAGAATCCAGCTGCCTTGCAAGGTTACTTGTATTCTAGGACTCTCATCAAAACAGTGTTCGGAAAAGAGGGAATTAATTGATCTTTTTTACAGCAGATGTCTTGACTCGTCACAATAAGAAAAGCACAGATGTATTAAAGATAGCTGCATTCCTCATATGGGAAGTGCTGCTTTTGTGAATGCAGGTTCACTGTCATGGCTTACTGGGACACTTAATGGAACTGAGCCGTGCTGTGACAAAAAAACATGGTCTGCAATGACAAAAGGAAACTATACACTGTATATGCTTTGAATTGCTGTTTGACTGGAAATCAATAATGGGAAGCCCACCTGAGCAGAAACTACTGTTTACTCAAAGGGCTGATTTTATGCAGCTGTTGCAGTTTGTTGTGATGTATTAAACAGAGACAGAGAGGGAGACAGACAGAGAATAAGACACAGAGAAAGGGAAGAGCAGGAACTGTTTAAACTATGCCAGTTACAGCTGAACACTAAATGACCAAGCATGTTAGTCCACAGCTGGTGGCTGCTGACAGCTTGCTATTCCATGTCAGATGAACCCATCAATTTACTACAGATTGCTAGACTAAGAAGAACTTAGATTTTTGTTCCCAAAGGGTTCATCTACCATTTAGAAAGATTTTGTTGTGGAAAAAAAATTCATTCTGTTAATGTGTCTGTGTAGGTTAATTCTGTTAACATTTTGTTTAAATTGTTGATTTAGCCAGCCATCTGATTTTTCTTCTGGCCCCTTAACAACAACTGAAGCACTATGTGTTAGAGCATTTTTTTTTGGTTTTGGTTAACTTACATAAGAGATATTTATACTTTTTTTCAGGATTTAGCAAGGTTGGAATCCAAACCCAATTCACTGCATCTCCCATGAGATACAAAATCACGTTAACAGAAATCATCAGATATTTTGAGTTTTCAACTCTTACTTTGATAAAACCTAAAAATCTTTTTCCAGACTTTGACTGTTGCGCATTAAATATTTGGAATATAACTTTATACAAAAACACTAATGCTCAGCCATCTAATTTTCAGGGGATTTAATACCAAGTAAAATATATACCTGCAGGCCCTTATCACAGGGTAGATGATGGTAGGGTGCTTTACTCAGAACCACTGGTTTTAATAATAGATTCATACAATATGTACCTTGAAAGTAAGATCTTTGTTCACATGAGCTCCTGCTGATATGAACAAAACTATAAAAAGTAAGCTATTCAAGAACTGGTTTACATGGGAACTAAACATACCCTCATCATTAACATTATCACCCATGAAAGTTGACATATTATCTATATCTTGGATATTATTTTTTACTGTTGTCTTCCTCCACCCTCTAATCTTTATTCCCTATTTAATTATTTCTTTTCAGTCTTCTTCCAGTCCAGGATGTTTTTATCCTTCATATTATTATGCTGCCTCAGCTTGATCTGCTTTCCATACCCCACATTAATCTTCAGTTTTGCCTTCTTCTGTCATTTTCCCCCTCCTGCAACTGCTCACCCTTGTTTCATCTCTCTGTCTTCATTCACCTTAAGCTACAGTTAATGATGAATGAGACAACCCTCCCTTGGGCCCAGACCTGGGCAGCTCTGTGGGATAGTGCACAGCAGGGGTTAAACTGGGCCAGGGTTGTACAGGGCTGAGCCCTGGCACAATGACCTCCTGAAAGTCATCAGGGTGTGCTCACCATAGCTACAACCATTTTCAACTGTGTATACATTTTTTTCCCCCCACAATTCTCTGTCTTTATAATTTAATAATCCTGTCCCATTATGTTTCATAATAATACAGCTGTAGAGTATATCAAATGTAGAAATCTGGTTTCCAAAAGCAGCACTGCAGATCAGCTCCTGCTTTTGTCAGTAAGATGACTAAGATTGTCTGGACAGATAGGGGACAAGGTAGGGAGAAAAATGGGTCGGAAACTGGCATGGGGACCTCATTCTGTCTCACAGCTGAATATTCAGATAATCTGCTAAAACAATATATGCCTCAATTGAAAAAAGAATATCTATCAAGAGGTAGGTCTATTACAGACCTACAGGCCTTTTAGTTAGACTGTTGAGATAGCTAGCATCATTTAGGCAGACTATCAGAAGAACTCAAATTACACTAAGTGATCACCAAGTGATGCTAGTTTGATCATTTTTATGAAAACATTAATGCAATACTGTATAAAATTATATTTCTAAATGTAATACTAAAAAGACGGATTCATGCATGTTAAATAATTTATCTTAAAATTGCTTCTTTAGCGTAGCTTGAAACCTTCCTGTACTGATGCCGATACACAGCCCTTACAGAAAGGTTTTATTCTTATCAACAAGTTGCTTTGCACACTGACACATGCAGAAAGATCTTCAGCACAGATATGCCCTTTAAGATTAATAAATAATTTTAAAAAATCAAATGTAGGTCTTTGTATAACCCGAATTCCAAAAAGGTTGGGACACATTTGAACATAGAAAACATATGAAATGTTCAAACTGAGAAAATGCACCATTTTAAGAAAAATATTAGCTTATTTTGAATTTGATGGCAGCAACACATCTCAAAAAAGTCAGAACAGGGACATGTTTATCACTGTGTAGCATCCCCTCTTCTTTTAACAACAGTCTGTAAACGTCTGGGAACTCAGGAGACCAGCTGCTGGACTTTTGAGGGAGGAATGCTGTCCCATTCTTGTCTGATATAGGATTCTAGCAGTCCTGGGTCTTCTTTGCTGTATTTTTAATTTCATGATGTGCCAAATGTTTTCAGCTGGTGAAAGGTCTGGACTGCAGGCGTGCTAGTTCAGCTTCTACTACAAAGCAATGCTGTTGTAACAGATGCAGTTTAGCATCGTCCTGCTGAATATGCAAAACCTTCTCTGAAAAACACGTCATCTAGATGGGACCATACATTGCTCTAAATCCTGTATTTAACTTTCAGCATTGATGGTCCCTTTCCAGATGTACAAGCTGCTAATTCCTAATGCACTAATGCACCCCCATATCATCAGAGTTGCAGGCTTTTGAACTGAGCGCTGATAACAAGCTGGATGGTCCCTCTCCTCTTTAGTCCAGAGTACACAGCTTCCATGTTTTACAAAAATAATTTCAAATTTTCATTTGTCTTTCTGGATCATATTCACATGTGGTTTCTTCTTTGCATGATAGAACTTTAACCTACATTTGTGGATGGCACGGCAAACTGTGTTCACAGACAATGGTTTCTGGAAGTGTTGCTGAGTCCATGCAGTGATTTCCATGACAGAATCATTTTATGCCTGAGGGCCCAAAAATCACAAACATCCAATACTGATTTTCTGCCTTGTCCCTTGTGCACAGAGATTTCTCCATATTCTCTGAATATTTAATGATATTATGTACTGTAGATGAAGAGATATTCAAAGTCTTTGCAATTTTACATTGAGGAACCTTAATCTGAAATTTTTCCACAATTTGCAGAAGCAGACACAGATTTGCAGATGTCTTTTTTTCCCGCAGAATGTGGATGCTCTTTTTATATTTAATCATGTTACTGACCTGTTGCCAATTAACCTAATAAGTCCCAAAATGTTCCTCCAGCTGTTTCTTTATAGTAACACTTACTTTTCCAGCCTTTAGTTGCCTCAACCTTTTTGAGATGTGTTGCTGCCGTCAAATTCAACGTGAGCTAATATTTTTCATGAAACAGTAAAATATCTTAGTTTAAACATTTGATATGTTTTATATGTTCTAATGTGAATAAAATATGGGTTTATGAGATTTGCAAATCATCTATTTTTATTTACACTTTACACAGTGTCCCAGATGTTTTGGAACTGAGGTTATACATGGAAATACTTTCCCTGTCATTGTCATTGATGTGCACATGTATGCTCATCCATTGCAACCTTGAAATCACTGAGTCCTCTCAGCATTAGAAATTCCAATTAAACCCCCGGCACTCAGCTACCCACTGGACATTTGGGCCTAATTCCTTATTCATGGGCTGCATCAAGTTCTACCAGTCCATGTACCTTCGGAGACACATTACTCTCATGATGCCCCATTTTTAAAGACAGCACTTTCTTTTATTCCTCAGAGCAAATTTCTCCCAATTTCGTCTTTCTCAAAGCAGCTTATAACATTTCCCCTGATCACGACATGATCCCACTCAATGAGTGAGCTATTTTCGCTGAATTCATTCACACGTATTTCTTCCCACCAAAGTCTATTTTAAGACAGTGATGCCTTCCCTTCTAACTTTTTGATAGACTTTGGTAATGCAAGCAATTACTATTGAATACCTTATCTGTGGTTCAGCAGTCTATCTGAGAATATGATTATTCTCTCAATGCAGCAATGAGAAGCAGACAGAGACATTATAATGCCTGTATAGGTAGGCCTAAACACAATAAGAACCTGCTCAGGTGACATCACACTAGTTTATTTTCATTTGAAAATTTTTAAATGAAAATTATTTCAGACCAGACAATCTCTGTAAATACTAATACTTCTGTAAATACTTGAATGGTTTAAATACACTGGGCATTTGTGTGCTGGTGTAAACAGCAAGTACAGGGTGGGTTTATTGTAGGAAATCTTACAAAGGAAGAACAGCAACAGCAAAAAGTAAGACCAGAGATTTCTCTGCTTGGACCCTAGATGTGGTGGAACTGCTTCTGAAAGTAAATCATAAGTTTTGACTTCATTTTTGTGACTGATAAGACTCAAGCAGGAAGTGAACACTGGTGTCTGCCTCATTGTGTTTTAAAAAAGTTTTTGTTTCTGCCTGTCCAAACTTGAACAAAATCCCAGAGTTTTAAAGCTAAAACTGGGTCAGCAGTGTTTCCAAAAGTATCAGTTTAAGTATCAGTATCAATATCAGCAGGCATACATGTTTTAATATACTGCACTTTGCAGGAAATTAATCACCATTATTTCGTAGACTAGTTAGCATTTTATACATGCCAGTTGCCACATTTGAATGTACTCTCCTATGTCACAGTATATGCTGTTGAAATCCTTCTCTAGCTTGTTTTGTTCATCTTTTTATGCATTTGAGGGAGCTTATAGATATCATTATTCTGACAGCTCTTGTAGTAAATGCAGTCTTCCTTTCCAGCACCATTCCCAGGAAAATTACACACAATCACAAGAAAATCACGTCCAGCAGCTCTGAGAGGGAATCTCCAGAATATTGTGACCGTCCCTGCCATCAAATACTGCTATTTTGCCAAAGTCACTGCTGTCTCAGAGATATGTGCAAGGTATCCTTTGACTTGAGTGCACCAGTTACAATAATTGAGAGATGGGTGTCATTGCAAACTCACCACAAATGGCCACATCTCCAGCAATCTTTGGTATCCACTTTAGATGCACTGGTTACCCTGAAGTATCGTTTGTCAACATGACAAATTTGTGATTCACAATTATGTTTGTTATTGCATTTAGGTCATAGCCCAAGCTTTTAGCACAAGTTATACACACTCCAAATCATACAAAGACAAACATGGCATCGTGCCATGTTTGTCTTTAACAGAACTGATACCCATACTCGTGTGGCCTTTACAAAGAATAAATGGAGGAGTAAAAGAAGGAACAGAGAGCAAGAGAGAGGAGAGTTTCTCCCTTCACAACCTTGAGCCACATTGATCACTCTGTTCTCCTTTTCACATGATTATTGAGCATTAGTCACGGTTCATAAACAAAGAGGCTGAATGCTCTGGAATAATGCTATAAGAGACTTGTGGATGTCCTCGGAGTACAATTGTAGGGCAAGGACTCAGCTGATAAGTCTAAACACAGTTATTCAATAAAACTATTGCTGTTAAGATCATAGTGAGATTGTGAGTTTACAGAGCAACATTATGCATTATTCTTTATTACTTTTAAGCAGTATATTCATAGAATATCTCAGATAAAGAGTGCAGCATGTGATGTCAAGCAACAATATACCCACACTTAACTCAAAGCAGTGCTGAAGACACCCCCGGGATGTGACTGCTTGGAGTTCCAGCTCAGCTGGGCCTCTTTTGCTGTTTTAGTGTAAACTGAACATTTCTAATATGTTTCAGTGTTATGTGTTTTTTGTTGTTGTTTTTATCAACCATTTGTGCCTCCAAATTGCTCTGTAATCACAAATTTAAAATGCCAGTATAGCTGATTTCATAGCACAGTTGATAATGTCATGACAATACGTTGTGATGGTAACTGCTGATTAACATGTAGTCACCAACACAAACAGAAAAATATCCTTTACTCCTTGCCTTACTTTTTTCTTCTTTGTCTCTCTCACTAAGTAAAAAGGAAAACTTAATGTTCTATTTAAGTCGTTATTGACTTTGTCTTAAGACATACAGCAGATCTTTAAAAAAAAAAAAATCAAGGCAGAGGTTTTTAGACATTCATTCAGGGCCACAACCAAAAATATAATTAATGTATGCTTGCAGATTTAGGTTGTTGTGTTATTTTAGGACAAACTGAGGCTGAAATAAGGTTGTTTGCTGTAGGGAAAGTGTTCCATCAAGTCATAAATGCACATACTGCAACATTACAGAAGCATTATTGTGAATACACAAAACAAACTAAACTTAGTAATTGCAAATTATGCAGTATATCAGCCAAAAGAAAGATGGAAAACATATAGTGCATGCACATAGAATTTCATCTTTCACAGCCACAGTATGCACAAAAGCTTTTTGGGATTATAAATTGAAGCTTGAAAATTCATGTTTTTTAGTCGGTATTATCTCCCAGCCAGCCCACAGCACCCAAAGGATCTGCTGATAATGTCCTAGTGTCAGACACAACAGAACACCCTCAGAGATCCCAACTCTTTGCCCTGAAAGATCAGAGCTGTGTTGGCAGTACCTACATACATACATAAAGGCGGTGGTTTTAATGTTGTGGCTGATCATTGTATAGCCACTTACTGATCCAAGTCTGAAATACAGTAGACTGGAGTTGTTTTCTAGGGGAATTCTGTCTGCTGCATGCTGTTGGAGTTAGATTTTCTTTTGTTGTTGCAATATTTATGACTCGTATAAAATACTTTCAAGATAAATGCAGCAGGAAAACTTTTAGTCATGTCTCCCTATATTAACTTTTATTTCTCTTGAGCATACACATAACTAATTTAAAGAGTGCACTGATGTGCCTGGTGCTGCCTTATAACAAACTGTATATTCAAAAATATTTTCTTTATTTCCAGTTTTGACTTCATCATTGTCTTCACCACCTGTCTGTCTGCTTTTCCTTGAAGCCTCTAGCTTTTTAGTGTTGCTTATAACCAGCTCTGCCAGGCAATGGCCATGTTATTTACTGAAGCCTGCCATAGTCAAAGCTGAGTGGATGCATAATGAATGACTCTTATCGCAAAGAATGACAGTGCAGGTTGGTTTCTCCTACAGAGAACTAGGGCTGCTGTTCTTCTTCTCCTTATGAGCAGTATCTCTGCCTGTCTGAGACACACAGCAAAAAGTATCTGCTTTAACAATATTTACATCTCATGACACACAGCTACACCCACATTTACCCTTTGCTTGACCCATGGATCACTCCTGTATGTTTTATTCATCTCTGCTGTCACATGAATGTTTTATCAAGGCGTCTACAATAGCTGTAGCTCTTTCTTTCAAACATACACTCTTCACTGGTCCCTCAATGTAAATATACTAGAATGAGGGTGTGCATCACAAACTGTTTCAGTGGGTGCATTCTTAGATTATCAGCTCATTGCCTTTAAGTATCAAATTAATTGCAGAATCATTGTGTATATTCCCCTAGGGACAGAGAGATTTAATTAGATATTCAATCTAAATGGCTAACCAAAATGAAATATTCATGACTTAACACAGAAATTCCTTTGGTGTCCCTTGGCAATGTTCTGTTTCATATCAAGTGAACACTCATTGATAAAGAAAATATCACACATTTACATTTGCTTTTGCTGCCAGGATTTTTTTCTAGTCAGATGTATAAATGGTTTAAGTAGTATCTTAGATCATATACATTACATTACAAAGAATCTGTTTGTCTAATGATAATTTATCAAACTGGAGCAAATTACTGCACAATGCATTGTGTCTTTATTCATACTAGACTGTTTGTTGCTATACTTTGCTAGTTACTTTAATGACTAGAGAGGTCATGCTAAAATGACCCATTTTTATTATTTATGCACCTAGAACAACTATAAAAGCCATATCATTTTTATTTCATGACACTAACTTTAATTTATTTATAAATTAAATTTATAAATTACCACTGTCGTGCCATAAGCATAAATTTCAACTTCAGCTCCTGCTGATTCATCAGGCCTTCTGGTGAGTATTGTTAATGTGACCTTTTATAGACTCTGTCTTCATTACAGTTAAATCATATTTCAGTCCATGACAGATGTAAAAGTAAATGAGAGAAGGCTCAGGAAACATGAAAGGTGTTTTGAATTATGGAGAGATCTGTGTGGGCTTCTCTGAAAACCAAAAATGTATAAACCCTTTCTTTTGCAGTTTCTGTGATGTTTATAGACTAGTAGCAAAAACCTGCCCTTAGGCCATTTTTTAACAGGCCTGTGGAACTTCCTTCTGTATTTAGTGGGGACTTGAACAAAATTCTGTCACGGGTGCAAATTTTGGTGACCGTTAAGTTATGTATGGGCGACGTACATTGAACATGACACGTGAAAGAAACGAAAACGGAGATTCGCAGTGGGATGATAAAATTAACATAATATATACAAAAATCAAAAGAATAGGGATTTATAATAAATCTTTTTTTAAAAAAACATATAGATATTAATAATTGCTGTACATGTGATGATGTTCGTGCAAAGTTTTGTTCATACATAGACATATATACATACACTACAATCATTACTGCTCCTGGAACTTGGGAAAAGCCTGATCTGAATACAAGCCTTTTTCCACATTTAAGCGTTAATAAAGTTTTTCAATAAAGAAAAAAAAAAACTGTTTAACATATATAACTGTTTGTTACTTTTTTATTTATAAAGAAGGGGATTAAAGCTTCCTCTTATTTGGCAAAAGAGAGCAGGACACAGAGACTGACAGCAAGTGCCAAACATCAGAAGTGTTGTTTTGTTTTGTTTTGTTTTGTTTAGTTTTTTTGTTTTTTCTTCTGACCGCTTTATGTTGTTAATCCCAGGGCTTGAGCTATGCAGTAAAATGGCAGCGGTAACAGTTCTAATTTGTGGAAATATTTTTTTTCTTGCCCTTAACTTAACAATTATCAATACCATGGTCAAATCTTTCTATTAAATATGTCACTGCAGCCACGTGCTTAGCTAAACATGTAGAGTAAAAACCAGTTGTAGATGTGCTCCTAGTATTTTGTCTGTTTTATTTAAACATACAAAAGCTAAAGGTGAAAATCACAAGTTGTAGTTTTAGGGAGACGCTGCACTAAGGCAATTCAAAATGTTACACTGCATTGTGTACATTAAGGGATAGAACAACAAATGGGAATGTAGACAAATTTATTGGTGCTTATCAAAGTGCTTACATCTGAATGCTTACATAGCAATCAATCCCACTAAGTATAATATCTGACCTCATGAAAGCAAATCCAGTTATAATTTGAATTAACATGCAGATTTTAGTTGATAGACTTTTGCATGTTTAAATTTTGCGTTAGTAGAAGAATATTTTATTAGGTTTACACTGAGATCTCCTCCGTGAATCGCTACCTTATCGTGGTGGAGGGGTTTGTGCGTCCCAGGGATCCCAGGGGCTATGTTGTCGGGGGGCTTTTGCCCCCTGGTAGGGTCTCCCATGGCAAATTGGTCCTGGGTGAGGGACCAGACAAAGAGCGATTCAGAAGACCCTTATGAGAGAAACAACAAGGGAACAGTTTACCCTGCCCGGGACAGGGTTACCGGGGCCCCGCCCTGGAGCCAGGCCCGGGGAGGGAGCTCGAGGGAGAGCGCCTGGTGGCCAGGCCTTAGCCCATGGGGCCTGGCCGGGCACAGCCCGAAGAGCATACGTGGGGCCACCCTCCTGTAGGCCCACCACCCGCAGGAGGCGCCGTAGGGGTCAGGTGCAATGTGAGTTGGGCGGCGGCCAAGGGCGGAGACCCTGGCGGACCGATCCCCGGCTACCGAAGCTGGCGATTGGGACATGGAATGTCACCTCTCTGGTGGGGAAGGAGCCTGAGCTAGTGTGTGAGGTCGAGAGGAACCGACTAGATATAGTCGGGCTCACCTCAAC
>VUQS01028277.1:9054-23492 GCA_015108495.1 Heterochromis multidens | reverse complement strand
CGAACTGTAGTGGAACTATGAAAAGTGTGGCACAAACCGGAAATGGAGACAATTTGCCGTCAAAGTACAACCTACGTCCTTTGAAACATGGTGACTGCAGCGCTGAGGCACAACTTTTACTTTGAGGGCAAACCTTCTCCATTTTCAATTTCACTTTATTAAGTTGTACTACTGCTCGGCTCGGCTAATAGCTAGAAAGTATTTGCAGACAAACATGAAAAACTACAGGCAACCATCTGCTAACCAATCTGCTAACAACCAAAAGCAGTCACTAGGAAGTTTTCGGTGCAGCTCTTTCTTTGCAACTTATTTCACCGAGCAAGAGCCAGCAACCTCCAGGAACTACTGCCAACCAGTTGGGGAATACATGTTTCCCTAGCAACCAGTGGTTGTATCACGTCCAATATGGTGGACAACTCTCGAGGAATGTGCACATGCCGTCATGTGAGAAACCTCAATACACTAGCCATGCCTCCTGTGTATGTAGGCCAGTTGTAGCATATTAAAATCTAGCATTTAACCACACAACTGCTAACATAGACAGCACATACAGCAATGTCACCCTGAATTAACCGCTGGTAGTCAAGGCTGATGTCTTTGTTTTCTTCTGGAAAGGGTCATGTGATAGGGGTGTGAAGAATCAAGGGAGGGCGTGTAGTCACTGATAAGCATAAACATAAACATGGATGCCTGTGTCATCTTTCTATCATCAGCATTTCCCCAAAAAGTAGTTAAAGGGTTCCTAAAACAGTGGATTAGTATGGATGCTAGGTGAAAAAACAGCAAAAGTTGTGTGTTTTGAAATTAAAATGTGTATGGACATGGCCCAAGAATGTCATCTATATATTTACATTTGTGTGTGTGGTGTGTGTGCATTCACTCGTGCCTAGGTATCCATACCTGTGTGTGTGTGTGTGTGTGTGTGTGTGTGTGTGTGTGTGTGTGTGTGTGTGTGTGACTGGCAGGCTCCGCTGTGTTTCCACCAGGTTAGTGACACTGTAATACAGCCAGGAACAGAGCAGTACTCGTGCCAGTCCAGGAGAGATAGAGCCAATTACTGATGAAACAAAGAAAACGCATTCACATTTCCACATAACAGTCTGCCAACATACACAGTGGTCATATTAATCATATTTAATGTGCTACAGGAAATTTCCCATCATGTGAATGTGCATGATCCTTCATCATTTTGTACCCCACAACCCTCCTTGTCCCAGTTAATTTTATCCAGCCTCAATGGATTCCCCAAAAAGTAATTGTGAGAATTTTTCTTTTAAAATCTGTGTCTTTTACTTTTCCCACAATGCCTTTTACATTGCCCTCTTTTTTTTTTAGGTCACACACTGATGCAGTTGACTGCCACAATTTTGCTCCACGAATATGATGTTGTATCTCTGAAGTGATTTTGTTCTGTCCTTCACATGGCATCATGTCACAGCTGTAGTGTTTCAGAAACACAGAGTTTTATTTTGAAAATTGAACAAATTCTCTATCCTTTTCTTGTGTCTGCCTTCATACAATCCTTATCTGCTTTATGGAGCTTGAGGTATTTTCCATCAAATATAGAAATATAGGCTATTTTAAGCAGCATAGAATGGAGAGCTGCTACTGGGACACTTCTGGTGGAATTGTAAGAATTGCCTTTGTGAAAAACTGTTTAAAGTGCAAAAAAAATAATGACCCATTTTATAATAATAATTTTGATTAAAATGCAACTGAAATATATAAAATCAAAGGTTTATTTATTCAATAATTAATCATTAAGGAAAATATGCTTGGGATAAACTGAATTTATACCAATCAAGTAAATTTTATTTGACCAGATTCCACTACATTTAATGTTTTACATTGTACTTACACAACAAAATTACATGGAAAATTTACATGTAATCAAATTACTTAAAGTCAGCATTTTGGGCATAAATATTTTTTGTTTTTGAGTGTGTGTCCATCCCTTTAATGTAATTACTGGTAATCAAAAAGTCATATCTCAGTATATATAGTACATCAAAATCTATTTGGAGCTTCTCTTTTGTTCAGATGAAATGATTAGTCTACTCATCACTAAGCTGATGCATTCACAAAGGAAAATTAATGAAAAAAGGCCAAATGTTTAGGTCTTTGCTGCTCACAAATCTTTACCAATATAAACTTTTTTTTTTTTCGAAACCACGTGAATCTTCAGCTCAGCAACATGCTTTTGGCATTTATCACATTGTTCAAAGAATTAATCTATTGATCAATAGATCAATCAGTGTTCAAAACAGTCAGTATAACAAAAGTTATTAAAATATATGTAAAGCAAAAGTAAAATATTCCACTGTAAATTGTAATGTAGAGGGTAATTGGAAAGTAGTAAAAACTGGACTAAGTAAAGAACTGAGTAAATTCTCCAAAACAGAACTCAAAAACAATATGTGAGTAAACGTGCCCACTCATGTTGCACTACAGCAGAACATCTACCGTACACATACCCACAAGCCAATGCATTCAAGCACACACAAGTGTTTCCTTCCTCTGGTGATACTGACTCATCGCACCAAGTGTTCCTGAGACTCAAGGGAATAAAAATTATTGTGAGACATGAAAATGTAAAATTAAAGAAGCTAAGGGGATAAAATGAAAGTAATAACATAAAATGAAGCAGATGAATGATGAATGAATTGCTTTGTGAAAAACCAAAAGCCATGCTCACTATTTCAATCAAACTGCTATACTGGCAAAAGACCACCCGAAAACTCGCATACTCTACTGGATTTGGAAACATTTCCTGTGTTCAGGCTTGTGGAAATAGTTCTCCTCAGGGATAATTGAGCTATTATTGTTGGCCTCTCTGAATTTTGGATATACACAGTGGGGTCCAAAGTCAGAGACCACTAATGATGATACGTCTATTTTGCATATGTTTTGAATTTAACACACATTTTTTCGTTACAAATGATAATATCGGCTTAACAGTTTTGAGTATGAAGAAATTTGAGTAAATTTCTGAAAAATGCAGATACGCAGATATTTTTGGGGAGTATTTTGATTGTTCCTTTTAGCTTTAATCACAGCATGCACACAAGCCGCATGGATAAAACTGTACAAAACCTGAGCAGTTTGATGTCTGAATGATGATGATGTGACTGAGAGAAAAATGTGCTTAGAGTGCATGTTCCTTGGTCTTCCTGTTTCTTAAAGTAGTCCTGCAAAGTTTTGAGGTCTGTCTGGGCTCATTGTCCTGCTGCACTATAATTCCTTTACCACAGAGATACAAACCAATGGGTGGAGTATATCTCTGAAGAACAGAGAGTTACTTCTCCTTGGTCAAGGTGAAGTTAATTGAGTGCAGGAGACCAACTCCAGAGTAATCAAAACACTCCTGTATTTGATCGCTTTGTCTCACTACATACACCCTTCACAAACTGCCATGAATTTTAAGCAGTTTTCACACCTGAGCTTCAGTCAGTTTTGGGAGAATGCTAAATGGACTGATTCTTACATAGCGCTTTTCTACTCTCCCAGGGCACTCAAAGTGCTTTTTCATACAACATGCCTCATTCATCCATTCACACTTAGCTTAAGTGCTTTCTATCTAACATTCACACTCCAATGGATGTTAGTATCTTGCCCAAGGACATTTGGCATGCAGACTGGAGCAGCCAAGGATCAAACCACCAACCTTCCAATTAGTAGATGACCTGCTCTACCTCCTGAACTACAGCCACCCATCACCCCGGTTAGGATATTTCCACAGTTGTCTTGTCTCACGTGTAGCATACAGCAGGAAACAGGAAGCACTGGAAATAATGTGGTGTTAGGTAAGGGAGCTGACTGGGTAGAGCAGGCAGGAGGGCATAACACATGACGGATACTCGCTAGCAGGTGAATGTACTGGAATATTAGCAGCACTGTTTCTAGCTACTGTCCAGTCTGACTGCATCAGACCTTTTCTACTACAAGACTGCATTCTCTAGTGCTGCTTTAGCTCACCTGGTTGAGCAGGCAACCCATATGCCAGGGTCTGACCTGGACTCTTTCCTGTGTGTTATTCTCCCCACTTTCCTGTCAACTCTCTGTACCACTCTGTCTAATCAGATGATAAAATGCTACAGATAAAACAGACAAATGTATGTGTTTCTAGCACATTTCTTCTCTGTGCGTGAATAAGGCGTGATCTTCTGATCGTGTGGTAACTTTCAGTCTCATTGATCTTAAATGAATGCATTGCCCCCTTGGAAACAGAGACATTGTAAGAGGGACACATGGCACTCAAATAGTCTGGAATACTAATCCAAGGTAGAATCTGCAATGACAAAGAAGGTGATAGAAGTATAGCTTCCAGGGAAAAAGCCTGGGTGGAAATGGGGAATGTTATACACACTGTTTGGTTCCAAGTAATAATGTAATTCTTGAAACATTTGTACAAAAGCAGTGTTCCGCTCTGTAGGATCATCCTACAGAGAAAAACAAATGACTGGAATAATGTTTTTTGGCCTGGTATCTAAAAAGCTTATCTGGTTCTGTGCACACTTGCGCTTTTCTCTTTAAAAAAAATCCATTTTAAAACCTAATTTTGGGGTAAAATATGCAAGCTTTTTCAGTGTTTTTTATCCAATATGACTGGTGATTCTATAGACACAGTACTTTTGTCACAGTGATCATTAAAATTAGCTAACTTATTTCATGTTTCAAAATATATGGCCAAATAATTCCCCTGAGGTGATAACAAGATGGCTGTCAAGGGGCAGCATTTGCTTGGAGAAGCACTTTGGTAGAAACCTTCAGTCCAACCACGGACTTGACACTGACAAAGTCCCTCTTTGTTTAGATTGACATCTGAAAATGTTTTCATATTGCTACTTAGTGAGACATGTTCTGTTGAAAACTTGAGGCCCAGCCATGAGTATCATTTAATGCTGCTTCAGTGGAAGGAAATATGAGCTTTTTACAAAGAATTAACTTGGTTATTGCCACAAATTATTCTCAACACTGACTGCTGACATAGAATTAGTGCCAAGGATATACTGTTTCAAAATCCTCAAGGTTTACAAGAAAATATAACAGATATCTTATTTGGCCTCATAGTTTTGGATTTGTGCAGCCATTTTTCCACTGCAGGAAGTCAGGGCAAGCACTAAGTGGCACGAAAGTTTACAGGAATGTCTCTTTTTCTGGCTCTTCTTCTGTGGAACCACTTCCCAGTTTGGATTCGGGAGACAGACACCCTCTCTACTTAGATTAAGCTTAAAACTTTCCTTTTTGATGAAGCTTATAGTTAGGGCTGGATCAGGTGACCCTGAATCCTCCCTTAGTTACGCTGCAGTGGGCCTAGGCTTCTGGGGGCTTCCCGTGATGCACTGAGCGTTTCTTCTTCACTCACCTCTTTTCACTCTCTATATGTTTATACACCACTTTGCATTTAATCATGAGTTATTATTATACTCTGGCTCTCTTCCACAGTGTGTCTTTTTGTCCTGTCTCCCTCCTCTCACTCCCAACTGGTCATAGCAGATGGCTGCCCCTCCCTGAGCCTGGTTCTGCCAAAGGTTTCTTCCTGTTAAAAGGGAGTTTTTCCTTCCCACTGTCGTCAAGTGCTTGCTCACAAGGGGTTGTCTGATTGGTGGTGTTTTCTCTGTATTATTGTAGGGTCTTTACCTTACATTATAAAGCACTTTAAGGTGGCTGTTGTTGTGATTTGGCGCTATATAAATAAAATTGAATTAAATTGAATTGAATTTTTGTTATTTCAGGCTCTCAGTTTCTACTCTATCAGAATCTATCAGACTCACAATGTGATGTAATACTGTAATTCCAGGCTTTGAACCAAAACCAGGTGTTTTTTTAGAGAAGGCTGCAACTTAAAGAGGACTTTCTCTAGTTTCAGATAGGCTGCTTGTTTGGTCAGGATTAAACCAATCAGTAGCAAGCCCAAAGTAAGCAGCTTTGCAGGGCAACTCAGAAGTACAGGTAGGTCCATAAATATTTGGACACGCTTTGTATTTTTGCCTCTGTATGCCACCACAGTGGAATTTAAATTAAACAATCAATATGTGATTGAAGTTCTGACTTCCAGCTTTAATTCAAGCAGATTAACAAAAATATTGCATTAACTGTTTAGAAATTACAGCCATTTCTGCAGTACATAATCCCCCATTTTTCAAAGTAATCTGACAAACTAAAGTTTTAAATATAAGAACTGTTTTTAATACAATTCAAACCTTTGCAGTTAGTGCCTGCCTAAAGTCTAGAACCCATGGACATCACATCAAATGCTGTGTGTCCTCCTTTGAAAGGACTTTGCTCTGCCACACCTTTACTGCAGCCACCTTCAGTTGCTGCTTGTTTATGGGTCTCTGCCTTCAGGTGTCTCTTCAGCAACAGAAAAGCATACCAAGATTAGGTGATTGTCTTAGTCATTTTTGCCTTGAGAAACTCTCAGGTTGCTTTTGCAGTATGCTTTGGGTCATTATCCATTTGAACTGGGAAGCACTGTCTGATCAGTTTTGCAGCATTTGGCTGAATCTGAGCAGAGAGTATAGCTCTGTACACTTCAGAATTCATTCTGTTACTTCTATCAGAAGTCACATCATCAATAAACACTAGAGACCCAGTTCCACTGGCAACCATACATGCCCATGCCATAACATTGCATCCACCGTGTTTGACAGTGGTATGCATGGATTCTGAGCTGTTTCTTTCCTTCTCCATATTTTTCTCTTCCAATCATTCTGGTAGAAGTTCATCTTGGTTATATCACTCCAAACGTGTTTTTCTTCCAGAACTGTGGAGGTTCTTTTAAATATTTCGTAGCAAAGTCTAATCTGGCCTTCCTGTTCTTGAGTGTAACCAGTGGTTTGCACCTTGTTGTAAATTTTCTGTATTTATGTAGGCATTGTTTGACAACGATAAATCTACCTCCTTAAGTGTTCTTGACTTCGTTAGATAACTGTCCCCCTAAACATTTTCTCTCTGATGTCTGCACTTCCATCACATCATGATTGTTTGCTTTAAAATCCACTATGGTGGTGTACAAAGTAAAAATTGCAAAAACTTTGCCATCGTTCAAACACTTTTGGACCTAACTGTACTTACCATGGAGAAGGTACTTTTTCCTCTCCTAAAAACAGCCCTGAAAGTGCTATAGGATGATTGTGGCTTTGGGTCTATTATCAAAGATTTTATTACAGCTGGAGATTGTAGGGCTTACTGTAAAACTTAGAGGCACACTAAACAAAATAGCCATTATTTTTATATATTTACTTTGCAGCTGACATGGGCTACAGTTCAGAGTAGCATTATGCATCAACATGTCCCAAGAAATGGGGGTAGAAAATGGTGGAACCATGCCAGCAAAATAGTTATTGGTGCCACAATCAACTTCACTGTGGTGTAGTTATTTGGCTGTATATTTATGCATGCACACACCTACACACTGTACACAACATTACTAATATTATCAAACCCAAATGCTTACAACAAACGAGCCCATTGTGAGAAACAAAGCAGTATAGTTTGGATTTATAGAAATCTGACGTTCTGTGTTTGTGTGTGTGTGTGTGTGCGCATGTGTGTGTGTCTGTAGGAATAATGGCCATATCATTTGCCCCATGTAAAGGTCCAGCTCCCACAGAATGTGTCGCCAATGTCCTGCCGTGCCCTATAAATCCCAAACAGGATTTGCACACTCCTCTGTTCTTCAGGTTAATAGTTGACTTTCTGGGTTTACAGCACATGGCCTCCCAGGTTGATTTTCATAGACTGAATTTGATGCCTTGGTCAAACATTTCCTCCCTGCAGTTAAAGGTGCTGAAGGTGGTGTGAAGGAAGATGTGGAGTTTAGGAGTGATTCTACACAGAGGCTGTGTGATGGTACAGTGTAGTTTAATGACTGCATTGTTTTTATTGTTTCTCCCACTAAACTGGCATAGATGTTCAGATTGCCCAGTCAACATTCTAATCTTATAACTCTATGAGCTACAATTTTACACATTAAAATTATTTTTGTTTTCTTATTATGAAGTACTAATGTTATTAAGAAAAAAAAACAGATTATTTGCTGTACCAGTCACAATAGGAAAAAGGACCCATTTAAAGACCCTTTCCACCACAAGGCAGTCCAGACATGTTTAAACCAGAACTCTCACAGATAGATATTTTTGGACCTATACTTTACTTTCCTGAATATCATTAACTTTTCTTTGTAGAATGTTTTAACAGTGCTGGTTAGCTAGCTTGGTTGCAAGGTACATCCATAATTCAGTGACCTAAAATGAAAGCCTAAGGAAAACATACTGAGAAGGAAAACTGCCAACTTCTTAATGTGTTTATTCATTTCTGCTGGGCATAGAGGTCTTTGGAGATTGATTTACTTTTGCAAAAAACCTTAAGTAGTCATTCAAATAACAGCATTTTTTGGCACTTCCACATTGGCTTTTTCTCCCAGTACCCAAAGGCTGACACAGATCTATGATTATGCAAATTAGTACTCACCTCAACCTCAATCTTCACTACTTACCTGCTGCCTGCCGCAACTCCCCCTTTGCATCTATGAGTTTCAGTCCCTCACAACTTCTCTTGCTAAATGGAGCTATGTGTTCACTTACAAAGCAAATATTTGTTATAAATCTTTGTTTTGTGCCATTAAATCATTTACTGTTGGCTAATACTGTTAGACATTAATATAAGTTCGAGTCCTGTTAGCTGGTGAAGTAATTTGGCTAGCATTTCCACTTTGATATAAACTGACCACATAACCTTAGCAAATAATGTGTGGTTAATCAGATAGCTGTGACTTTGCTATGCTGCTTTAGTTTGTTAGTTTAGCTGATAAAGTAATTTGGAACTGGACAGCTAATTTAACAGACCATATGTCTGTATTAGGGGTACTCCGGCTTCCTCCCACAGTCCAAAGACATGCAGTTAGACGGGTTAAGTTAACTGGTGATTCTAAATTGCCCATAGGTGTGAATGTGAGTGTGAATGGTTGTCTGTCTCTCTGTGTTAGCCCTGTGACAGACTGGCGACCTGTCCAGGGTGTACCCAAATTAGTATTAGCTATCATTCGCCAGAAAAACAAACTGCTTCACATAGAAGTTCATCCCCAAAACCAAACAGTACCTCCATGAATCAAAGTCTCTGCTGATGTTGACCATAAGCTTTCCCCTGTTGGTCAAATTCCCATTTGACCAGACTGGCTTAATGGCTTAATCAAATAAAACTGTCTTTCTTCTGGCTAATGTTGGCTTACCTACTAGTGCAGACAAATTGCTTGATACCCACCTCGACATCTGCCATTGGTTTGTGAAGTCCTACTATGAAAACCTGAGATAAGCATTTTTACTGTCACCATCTGGTCTTTTTAAACCAGATGTAACTAGCATTAAACTTGTCAATAAAAAGTGATCAATAAGTATATCCTGGACAGTCCTCCTTTCTGACATTTAGAATGACCAAAGTTTGCAAATCGGACTTAATGTTTAATTCAAAATGAAAAGAGTGACTAAGACATTAAACTCATTAGGAAAGTGTTTACTGATATCAGGGCAGAGGTCCGTTTTCCTATAGACGTCTATAGGACCATAAGTATTTTTGCAACCACAGCTATTAAAAAGTGGCCTAACCTAACCCTAACCCTAACCCTACAAGTTTAAAGCACTACCGCGTTGGCTCCACACCAAACTCAGAAGCTATGTCCATCTTTTGTAGTATATATGCTTGATTCCCAGTGTAGTGGATAGTTGGCTAACGTTAGTTTCATGCTTGCTAATGTTGTCCTTAATGTTGCTTTTTTGTTCATTTGTTTTTTCCTTATAAGTGGAGTTTGTGTTGGATTCTGTGTTGTGTTGTGTTGGGAGCCAGCTATTTGCTGGCGTTTGGAATTAGTGAACCAAAGCTGCCATTAGCAAGTGTTGCTTATTGTTGGTACTGGTAGCTAAAGGGAGAAACAGAGGCAAGGCACTTGGAAGCATGCATGTTAGTGACAATGGAGAGAGTTGGGAAAAGTCTAATTTTTTTAGCTATGTTACAATGCATCCACATAGTCACATTAAAAAAAAAAAAGTCTAATGCATAAAAAAAGTTGTGTAGACTACATTTAGTTTCACCAGCTCCACAGACATTCATTTCTCTAAAGCAACCAATAAAGCAAAATTTACATCTTTAGCAAAAGTTGTCAACAACCTGCTAGTTTCATTAAATGTTTTCATCTTGTTGGGTTTTAGGAGCATTCCAGAGCACTGAACTGAATCACCACATAAAACAACAAACGTAAAATGTAGCTCAAATCAAAGTGCTGACTGAGACTGATTAGAAAGTCATCACCTCCTTGTTCTAAACACAGTATGGGCTCAGTTGCAACAGCACACAAACCCAGCTATTCCAGTAATTAAAAAGAAAGAAACAGTAAATTACATCCTGAAATGCTGCCATGATGGCAACACATTTTTTTCCTCCTTTTTCATACAGAGATCCTGCCATTATTATACCATATACGTTCAGCATCTGGTTTCCATTTGTATCGTGTGGAGAAGATGGTGATTGTGGTTCATGTCAGCAAAACGTTTTCCTGCCTTTGTTTCTCTATGGTTTCTATTCAGTCCTCTACAGCAGGATAAAGTCTGTGTGCATGTGTGAGACTAGAAGAAGAATGACAATACTGTAAAGCCTGATTCCTCTGTTGGCATCCACCGCAGAGAAGAAGAAGCAAAAGCAGAGAAGAAGGAAACTGTGGATAGTTAATTCAGTGGAAAACAAAAGATGCTTTCATCATTAGATTTCTCAGCTTTTCTGTCTCCATCTGCTGATCTGTGCTGCATTGCTTCTGTCATATAAACACACACTTGGATACAGGCTTATTTACGCAATAATTTTTCAAGGCCTGAAGACAAATGATGGAAAACAAATAATAAAACGAATTAGACGAGAAAAGGGAATCAAAGACAGACTTAATGTAGAGTAAAATACCTGTGTACAGTTATTTTACCCTAAACTGTGTTCTAGAAGAAGTGGGAAAAGAAGATCACAATCTAACAGATGATCCTCTCTGCTGAGCCCTGGATTTTGTGGGCAGCTGATTTCAACAGTCACCAGTATCTGTTACAGTTTAATAGATGTGCTGTGTGGTTGCTATATAGTACACACACCACATACACATAACTTAGATTCATGAGCAAAAATGTAGAAGTGTACTACTTCAGCACTGAAGCTACTCCTGTCAGTGTTAAATTTATGGGTTATGGTTATTGCCATGTACCAGCCATCTTTGGTAGCATCTTTGAGCATTTATATGGGCATATAGCAATGAAATCTTTTGCTCATTCCACCAAAGTACTAAGAAATGACATGGCAATTCATGCTATGGATACAGTAAGCCATGAAAAAGGACTATTGCTTACAATTATCTAAACAGCTACAATAACAAGTAACTATATCTACCACCACACAGTTGAAACTGCCATGCAATTCTCTCATAGATTTCTATTCAGGATTGTTTGAATGTCATGTTCCTCTATTATATTGTCTCTTGAAACAAGGAAGGTTTCAGGCTCGTACACACACACGTTTTTTTAATCTGCTTTATGTATCTTATTGTTCTTAATATAAGACCATATTCAAATACAGTTCTTATAAGGTGATCAAAGAGAGGAACTGCAGTATTGTATGAGTAAGTCAGAAGTAGCAGAGAAGCATGTTAGGATGGTACAGGACATGTATGAAGACAGCATGTATGAGGTGTGCAGTCTGGGCGACTGATTGGTTCAAGGTGGGAGTGGGATTACATTAGGAATCGGCTGTGAGCCCCTTCTTATTTGTGGTGGTGATGGACAGGATGACAGATGGACTATGGACTATGATGTTTGCAGACGACAATGTAATCTATAGTGAGAGCAGGGAGCAAGTGGAAGAGAAACTGGAAAGGTGCAAATATTCTGGAGAGAAGAGTAATGAAAGTCAGTAGAAGCAAAACAAAATACATGTTCGTGAAAGAGGGGGAGACAGGTGTAACACTGGAGATGTAAAGAGTAGAGGTAGTGAGGGTGGACAAGTTTAAACCACCCAAAGCAAGGGACAGTGCACCAGAGAGAAGAGAGTGCAAGCAGGGTGGAGTGGGTGGAGATGTGTGTCAGGAGTGATTTGTGACAGGAGGACAGCAGCAAGAATGAAAGAGAAGGGAAGATGCTGAGATTTTTGTTGGGAGTGACCGGGAGGGACAGGATTAGAAATGAGTATATCAGAGGGACAGCTGACGTTGAGCGGTTTAGAGACAAAGTTAGAGAGGCAAGGCTGAGATGGTTTGGACATGTGCAGAGGAGGGATAGTGGATATACTGGATAAAGTATGTTGAATATAGAGCCGCAAGGTAAGAGGAAAAGAGGAAAACCACAGAGAATGCTTATGGATGTAGTGAGAGAGGACATGCAGAGAGTTGGTGTGAGAGAAGAGGAAGCTAGGGATAGAGTAAGATGGTGGCAGATGATTCACTCTGGTGTCCCCTTAATGAAGCAGTTGAAAGAACATTCATATATAATTCCTGAAACATACCAGTGCACAAAAGTCTTTATAGACTGGAGCTCTGATACAATTCTTTTTCTAGAAAAACTAGTTTTCCCATTTTTGTGCAATACAATTGCTGCTTGGATTACATCCACATGCAACACTCTTCTTTTAATAAATGAAGTGCCACATCTGTGAAATGAATTAGGGTTAACAGGAGGTGGTTGATGTGGCTGTGGGCTGTAAAAAGTGCTCAAATCTCACTAGAGCCTGAAGTTTAGGTCTGCAATGTACTTAACCCTTTAAGGCCGAATGTGTCATATTTGATACATGAGTGAGTTTTTGTGAGTTTTTGAGACTTCTACATCATCAGTGTGATTTTTTCCCCCCGAAAAACCTGAATAAATTGCACAATACATTTTTAAGCAATAAATTGCAAAAAATGCCGTATGTATCAAATATGATACAGATCAAAAACTATTTATGAAAATTAATATTTAATTATTTTGTTTTACAAAATTTGTTAGAAGGTTCAATAAAAACACTATTTTCAAAAAAATTTAATTTTCTGGCAATCATTTCATGGTTCAGGCTTTAGAGGGTTAAGGGTTAAGTTGCATTTAACCATACATGCATATAGCTCCTTAATCTATACACTTAAAGCCCTTTATCCACTGCCAATTTAGAATAAACTATTAACCTAACATGTCTTTGGACTGTGGGAGGAAGCCAGAGTACCCAGAGGAAACCCATGCACACAGGGAGAACATGCAAACCGAACACAGGAAAGGCCCCATTCGGGCTTCAAACCACGAACCTTCTTGGTGTGCAGTGCAAACCGCTGCCTCACTGTGCCACAGAAGGTATAAAAAAAAAGAATGTGTGTTATGTAGTATGTTTGCGATAGTTTTAATTTAACCAGAAACCATGGTCAAGTAGACTGACGTGACTGAAAAGCTATGACTATGATGCTTTCTATGTTTATTGCTCTCATTGTGTTAGATGAAACATTTGTTTGGAAGCTTTTACTGCACGTATGGTAACATAGCGTGTCGTCGCCAACTCCATTAGTGTTATTTCACTTCATCTGTCTCTGTCAGCTCCACTTCACACACAACCGAGTGTGTGTGAGGAGTTCTTTCTTCAAGTCAGAGGAGAAAAAGAAAAGAGAGGAGGCAATGAGAAACTAGTGTGACTGTAACACCTATGACTCTCACTCAGCTGAAATGAGATGAGTGCATGAAAACATTTTATTTTATTTTATTCATTTATGTCCTGTTGTCATTTATTATCTTACTAATAAGTACCTTTCAGTAAACTGATACTCTTGGATTATTTTTTTTATTTTGCTACATTTTATTTTACCAAGTTCCTTTCTCACAGTGAGGAATACAGTTAATTAACTCAACATGGATCAGTATCGGATCAGTATTCAGTATTGGCAGATACCTTGGACTGGATTGGAACTGTGCAGCACGGTGCTTAGCAATGTTGCCTCACAGCAAGAAGGTCCTTCTGGAGTTTGCATGTTCTGCCTGTGTTTGCGTGGGTTCTCTCTGGGTACTCTGCCTTCCTCCCACAATCCAAAGACATGCAGCTAATGGGGTTAGGTTAATCAGTCATTCTAAAGGTGTGAATGTGAATGCAAATGCTGTGTTAGCCCTACGACAGACTGCCGACCTGTCCAGGGTGTATCCCGCCTCCTGCCCTGTGGTAGCTGGGATAGGCTCCAGCACCCCCACAACCCTGAATTGGATAAGTGGAAGAAAATGGATGGATGGATGGATTGGAACTGCAGAAAGTGGGACTGGTCCATCCTTAGTACAGAATCATAGTTTCTAAGAGACAGTTTAGCCCTAATGTTGGGTTAGCAAGTATTTTATATATATATATATATATATATATATATATATATATATATATATATATATTTTTTTTTTTTTTTTTTGATACAGTATTAG
>VUQS01028276.1:0-12526 GCA_015108495.1 Heterochromis multidens | reverse complement strand
TGTGCTGGTACTGTTATCAGAGCTGGACTTTTCTATTGGGAAAGGGGGGCATATGTCAGATTTAAATCCAGTTTCACCTAGCTTTTTTCCCTCTGTTCATTCAGAGCAGCACTGCTATGTGAATTAGTCAATACACAAATGTGCACACACTCAAACACATACAGCCAACTGACATGTGCTTCTACTTGAAGCAGCCTGGGTGAGAGCAAGTGGTTTTTGGATGAAGGCCTTTTTGCATGCACAATATAGTTCAATGAGTCCCTAAGTCTCTAGAGAGTCCCTAATGACCTTCACTACTCATATACAGTTCACAGTATCACACTTACAAGTGCAACACACAAATATGCACACACATTAGGAATGCCTTTGGACCAACACACATAACCTAACTGGTGTGGGATTTTTCAAGGCGGAAAGTGAAAACGTTAGGTGAAGGGAAACAGATTTCACCCTCCTTTGATAAAATATACTGAGGTAGTTTTCTGTAATCTAATCAACAGCAAGGGGTACAGTATATTCAAGCTCTAATAACACTGGTGAAGTAAAAAAGATATAACAAAGTAATGTGAAGTGCTAGACAAAGTGAAAGCCTTTTTTTAGTTTGTTGACCCTACAGTTCATAGGCAGTTGTTAACAGTGTTGAGCAATTTATCTGTTTGACTTCCATCCATCCATCCATCCATCCATCCATTTTCCTATCTAGGTCTGGGTCGTGGGGGCAGCAGTCTAAGCAGAGACACCCAGACCTCCCTTTTCCCAGCCCCTTCCTCCACCTCTTCCAAGGGGACAGCAAGGCCTCCCACCCAAGCCATCTATTCAGTGTGTCCTGGATCTGCTCCTCCCCATAGGACATGTCCAAAACATCTCACCTGGGAGGCACCCAAAAGGCATCCTAGTCAGATGCTTGTATCATCTCAACAGGCTCCTTTGGATGAAGAGTAGCAGCTCTACTGTGATATCATCCTAAACAACCGAGCTCCACATTCCCATCTCAAAGGGAGAAACCAGCCACCCTTCAGAAGAAGTCTGTTTAACTTCAAAGAGATTTTTTAACAAGTTGCCAATTCCATCCAGCAGAAGGCACATTGTAGTGAATTTTAGTCTGTAATATAATCAAGCTACAAAAACACTAGATCCCACGTTTCCATAATGCCACTTTAATTGGGCATTATTTAAAAAGCAGGCCTCCTTTTGTACATTTGTATAACATTTGACATTTGTAGTAATAAAAGCACTTGCAGTAGTTTCATCCTCCCCTTGCTGGCAGTTCTGTAGTTCTTATGGCTTAGTGAAAGATGTTGTAGCAGCTTTTGGCAGAAAACCCACTAAAATCAACATACCTTGTTTTATTTATGTCAGCTTGTTTATCTTAGCTAAGTTTGGACTAAACTGTACTCTACCAAGATTTGACTTAAAGTAATCTAATAATACTGGGTTTTGCCCTGTCTTCCTCCCCTCACCCCCAACCGGTTGTGGCAGATGGCTGCCCCTCCCTGAGCCTGGTTCTGCTGAAGTTTTCTTCCTGTAAAAAGGGAGGTTTTCCTTCCCACTGTCCCCAAGTGCTTGCTCATAGGGGATCGTCTGATTGTTGGGGTTTTCTGTATTATTGTAGGTTCTTTACTTTACAATATAAAGCGCCTTGAGGCGACTGTTGTTGTGGTTTGGCGCTATACAAATAAAATTGAATTGAACTGAACTTTAAACTCATCAGCTACTCCCATTATATGTATGGCTACTTTCTACTGAGGTAGTTCATCAATATCAATCAATACAGCGTTTAAAGATTTTATTTCAATGGAACATAAGCTAAATTCCATTCATGTCCTTTGTAATGAGGTGGAATAAGTGTGAAAATAACATGGCAAGGACTAGGTTTAACTGAGAAAATCGATTTTAGTGTGTTTGGTTGAACTAACCCTTTGATTTGGCTACTGAGACATCTCTACAAAACTCCATTATTAACACATTAGAGACAGACAGCATTATTGCTCTTTCACATTTTGCTGCAGCTCTGGACAAATCCACTGGAACGCATCCCTTCGGAATTAACACGTAATAAACAAACAACTTAATTCTGATGCTGGGTACAAACTGCACATTAAGATTGTTTACTAGGGTGCTTTAAATTTCTGCTGTGACTTGGCCAAGTCTGCATGAGTTTGTGGTTTTTCACATGCTGCATGAGAGAGGGGAAGGCACACTGGAACTATGAGTGTTATTCCTTATCTACATTATTTCCTTTACCTGCATTAGGTTCAGCTTGACAGAATTACTCAGTACAGGTGATTTTCATCATGGTTTTAGGTCTAACATTACACAACACAAAACACATGTAAGAAGAGGGGAATGTCACTGATCAGCACAAAGTCACAAGGCTTATCGCCCCTCATATTTAACCGCTGCAAGGCTATTTTGTTCCTTCCCACAGGTGTTAGGAGTTAATGCTGCCGGTCATGTGATGGTTGCTTGGCTTTGGTCCCTCAGGATGCCACAGAAGCTTCAGGGCTATGAACAACCAGCCACACGGCCTTCATCTGGGTTAGGAATAACAGTGTTAACAACTTCTCACACAGCACAGCCATACAGCAGCACTAACTCCACACAACAAGGGAGACGGTGAAGCTGATGGAAAACAAACCTGAAGCATACTGTGTTGTGGTGTATGAAAGGGCAAGTTTACCCATACAGTAAAATTTCCCAGGGCCTACTGACAGGGACCTAGAACTGTATTTGTGAAAAGTTGTATTTTACAAGTGTAGGTAAAACCAAAATACTGAATAATTGCAAAACAACTCAATGAAAATTGCAGCTCTTTGCGTCTATAAAATGTTATTTCATCCACACATCAGTTAAATCACAGAATGAATGGTAAATATTTTAATCCATTAGCAACGTTTAGCTGATGGATGACACCCAAAAACAGCATTGTGTTCTGTAGTTGGATTTTAATCTTTGGTTAAATGGTTGCCCATCAATTATCCATCATTTTGGGGCATTTTGTTTTGTTTTGGGGTTTTTGGGGGGGGTTTTTTTAAAGATTTTTTTCAAATCACCTCCCTTGTGTTAATGTTTAGCCTTTTTTTTCTTTGTCTAGTTATTGATTTCACCTGTGCTTATTTTCCAGTTAATTGTTTATGTTTTCATTATCTTGTCTTTCCCTCATTTAGTTGTCAGTTTATCTATCAAGGCCTAGAGACCTGTCAGCAACCATCCTGCAACCACAAGGAAAAAATGTGTATTCCTTAAGCAGTTGTTCAGTGGTTCATGGAGGCTGCTGGCAGTCGCTAGGTGAAATTGGTCACAAAAAGGGTGCTGCACCATAACTTACATGTTTCAAAAGGAGCAATTTTTACTTTGAGTGGTAACCATTCCCCACTTCCAGTTTACGTCGCACTCTTTCAAGTTTTACTACTGCTCAGCTAGTAGTTAGCGAGTGTTTGCAGACAAGTTGGCGTCCTCCATGCAAAATATGGGCAACTGCAGCCATCAGCAACCAAAACAACTGCAAGTAAAGGAAAGGAAAGGAAAGGAAAGGAAAGGAAAGGAAAGCAGTGTACTGTTGTCCTGTTTTGTTTTGATTTAGGTTTTGGTACATTTTTGGATTTATATTTTTTATTTTTCTTCTAAGAGATGCACTGAATTGAATAAGAAGGACCAGTTTTATTTTGCTGTAAAGATTTGTACATTATCAGGAATGTTGCACCATATGGACGTGAACGCAGTGTTATGTTTACATGAAAGTGCAATAAAAACATTTTTGTCACTAAAGTCATTGAATAATTGAGACAAATCTCAGTGTTGATCAAAATAATCAAAATAATAATTTTGGCCAAAATTATTATTTTCTACATGTCGAGCATGTAACAGTACAAACTGATCATATGCCTAAACAGACATGACTTCTCCTTGTCTTGAAAATCTCTTGTTTTGGTCCTTCCTCTGACCCCCTCCACCCATCCAGTTTGTTTCTTTGCCAATGGCCAACTTTCCAACAATTTTCATTTTCCCTTTGGTAGGCAGTGCTAAAAATAAGTCTCTTTTGGCTGAGGTGAAAGAAATTTGATTTTTGATTTTCTATTATAGGTTATGTAACAGTTATGTTCACTCAGTCCATACACACAGACAAATGTATGCAGTTTGACCTTCTGAAGATATATTTTCATCTAATTGCAGAGTCCCCTCTCCAGTGGTGGCTATAATGGTGTTTCCAGGCTAAATTAAAAAACATACTTTCAGCATAGTTCCAGAAATGCAAATAAGGAAAAATAAGGAAGAAATAATCAAAGAGCAGAAAAAGTTGAGAGCCTGACAGCAACGGGTAATAATGAAGCAATGAAAGAGAAAAGAAATACCAGAGGTGTAAGAGACATTTTGCAGGAGAGTGACCTGCAGGAAAAGAAGGGTGCTGAGCAAATCCTCAGTTTCCTCCTCCTTTTTTCAGATCAGGAGGGCAGCCGATTTTAGGCTAAACAGCTGATAGACACGAAGATGTCTCCAGAGACTTACCTCTGATTTGCAAAGGAGCTCTTGGACTGAGCAAGAGTCCTGCCAAGACACACACTCCACAGCAGGGATCATTACAAATAATAATTTACGGATTAAAAATGGGGGGGAATAACAAAGACACAAAAACAATATGAAATCCTGATCACATCATAGTAGCACTATATTTAGCAGGATTTCTGTACACTGATTCTAAAACTTATTTTGCCTTTAAAATGAACATTTATTAGGAATCAGATGATCTGCATTTCAAATAAAAGGGATAAGCATCATTTCAGTAAAATATATGTATTAAATTTTATAAACATAATCATCAAAGCACTAAAGTTTTATGAGGTACATTTGTTTGCTTGTTCATATTTTTTGTTTTTAGTGGTGATTAAATTGAATAGCACTAAAGGCATATTGTGATTAAAACATCAACTTTGCAATTTTAAACATGACAGTTATTTGTACTATTTTTGGAGAGCCATGTACAGTGGCAGCCACCAGGGGGGAGGTGTGAGTCTTAATCTGAATTCCTTGCAGCCAACAGGAGTTACTGATGCATTTGAGTCAGGACTGTTAAATGTTTGTGCTGGACACAGAAAACACAAAAGCTGTCTTGTTTTGGAAGCAGAGGCCGCACAAATCCCAGTGTTCCCAGGCATGGATAGAAAGGGTTTCCACTTCTGTTGGGAATAGCAACCACAGCTAATTAACCACAGGCAATTAATCTGACCCAGACGAGACCTGAGCCTTGACCTAAAAGGATAGTGAAGAGGCAGAAGGACCAATGAAAATGAGCAGGATTTAGGGTAGGGGGGCCAGGACAGAGGTTTGGGTCTGAGCACCTGTCACACACAGCCTGTAAGTGATAAATGCTATCGATGAAGGTCAGCTCCAAACACACCAGGGCCTCCCCTCAGACTCTTTGGATCTCCGGCGCAAAGCCATGGAGATTGTTGGACACCTGTCAATCAGGACGATGAGGGAAACAATCTGGACAAGGCTACTGTGTCTCCTGTGTCTCAGCTGTAAGACAGTTAAGCTGGCTCAAGGCGGGTCCATGGCATTCTCACGGAAAACCCTGTAACAAGATAATGAGCTTACAATATTACACCAATATCAAGATTCATTTTGAACTAGCACATTATGAAGAGTGAGATAAGTAACATACTTCCAAGCAGTAAACAGGCTTTTGATTGTCTGAGAAGATACCCAGAATTTATTTTTTATTTTATTTGAATCCTCAACACACTGTATGCAAATCAAATCAGGTTTAAGTGTACAAACGTAGTGCATTTCCAATACAGTTATTAGTGTTAAAAAATAAAATAAATATAAATTTCAGCTCTAGTACTCATCAAATACAAAACAAGCTGTTTTCACTGACCACGCATTGAATTGGATATTAAACTGACTTTATCCTTCCAGCCCCCCATTACAAAGTCCTTGTAATGCCAGGAGCAGGACATGTTGGAATAAAGCAGAAAGGGGGATAATAACTGAGTGGTTGTCATGTGAACCACCCCACATGTTGTGCTAAATTGGGGGTTTTACGCAATGGCTAGCTGCTGGGTTCGGTGCACCATTTTGAGGAAGCCACAGAGGATAGAGCAAAATAGGCAGAGCCTGTTTGTCTGTACCTCTTTTCCTCATTCCCCATTTTAGTAGATCTGCAGAGCTACTGGGTGGAACTCCTAACAAATGTAAGCTTTCCGATCTAAGGTGAGCTACATGCCTGTTAAAACACACACCTGCCATGGATAAAAATCTGCTTCCAAGAAACAGTGTGCCTCCTGTGGTCTAGATGCAAACTCAAGCGTATATTGAATAATTAACTAAAATCAGACACATGAGAGTAACTTTTACTCCATTTTATCTTCCCTGCTTGCTGCTGGCTAGATGCCTCTTTTCTGTTGGCAGCGTGGTTAGCTGCTATAGTTGAAATATCTGTGTCTCTGAGATATTGCTCAACAGAGTGTCATTACTGTTTTTGCAGCCCAGTCTCACAGCAGTTCATGAAATAGTCATGCAAAATGAATCTATTCATGTTCATGGACACAAAGGGTTGTGTGTTTTGTGTGTAAGCTAACGCACATTTGTAAGTAATGCACTTCAACAGGAAATATATATGCCTAAATCTAAATCAGTCGTTTTTAAAGTCTAACACTAACCAAGCAACATGTTTGTAATTAATAACATATTTAAAAATCTTCTTTAACATTAAAAAAAAACTTCAGTCTCTGGCATTAAAGTCAAGACAACTTCTCCACCACCCCTACAACCTGCAAATGTGGAGTTTTTCTTGCTTTGTACACGTGAGAGTGGACTGATAAAATGTTCTGGGACACAGAACAGTGTTGGCAAATTCATGAAGAGGAACACGGAAAAAAAATTTGAAAATTCGTGTCCAGCAACACAAATCAGTAGATTAAAAGTTGTAACTATATCCAACACTGATCTCACTGGGGTTGGATTTTGCCAATGCTGTCCAGTGTTTGTATGTGAAAATAGAATTAATGTGGGACCTTTGGGACCCCTGGGAGTTTAGAGATGCAGGGCTGTTGTCTTCTTTGGTGGTTAAACCATAAACGTAGTGTCTTTCAGTTGTGGAATTAAATTTATCATGTATCTGTACCAGTTACTCTGCCACTGACTTTATATAATCTCCATGTGTGACAGAAACTTGTACTCTCACTTGCGATACTTAGATCTGTAACCACCTGAGACTTGTGGTCTACTTGGCTCATTTCTTCTTTAAAATTATATAACTTAATCTAGACTTAGATAATCTTGATAAAGACTGTATTCTCTTTGTGTTTGTGCACACAGGTGTCGGTATGTGTGTGATGTGATAGTGGTTGATTCACTCTGGGGAGGCCTCAGAGTTCTTTTCTAGCTGCTGGCTAAGCTCCCTTAAGGAAATGGCATTAGTTCAGGGAAAAGATGCAACGTCCCTTAAAACCGGTGGTTATCCTATCTGGGACTGACCTCTGACATCTTGTCTGAGAGGACCATGGAGGCAGTGAGGCTGTACTGAGAGGGGGATAAGAGAGTGAGAAGGACACCACGATGATTGAATTTTGTTTTTTTGGTTCAAGGAGGGGGTTTGAGGATTTAGCAAGAAATCAAACCCCCTCCTCTTCTTCCCTCTGTCATCCACAGGACCTTGCAGCTGTCCCTTTTCCCTCTAATTTTTCTGTCAGAATTTAGCCTATAATTAGCAGAAAGACCCCAGTGACTCTCCACACATATGTGAGTGTGTGCCCAGGCAGCCCAGAACTAATGGTCTAAATCCACCCCCATACACACACCCCTCCTCCCCACCAAGCCTCCAGATTGCAAGAGTGACAGGTTCACATGTAGAGACTTAAAGCTGAACTTCGGACTCACTGACCGTGCAGCCTTAAAGGGCAACCCCACCGAGGTCTCCTCCACAGTGCCAAGGGGCATCTTTAAGCCCCCACAGAGTCCTTCCCACTGCTCGACATTCCTGTCATGGCATGGAGCCCCCACCTGCTGCCTGCATCGCATTTAAAGACAGGTTTTATAGAACCGGCTAAGCCTGTGAAGTTACAAAGGGAAAGCAGAGCCCACCAAGTGTGCACTGACTATGCTTTCACTGTAAAAAGGGTGGCAGGAAACTGTAAGACCTTTTCCATTACATCCCACCTGAGCCCATCCGTGTCAAGCTGCAGTTGTGTAATCTAAGAACAAGGTCGTGTTGTTATAGGTCAGCGGTTGGTCCATGATGAATTGAGATATGTGTCCTGCTGCTGTGACTGGGATGTGCAGTTCAGTCACTGGGCCTTCCTAGAAATCAATAAGAAGAGTCATTCTAATCTGGCCACCTGTTACAATTCGGCCTCCAGAAGCCAGGAAACATATCGATACTGGACATCACATGTGTCACATTGACCCAGCATAATTATAATCATTAGTCACTACCTAGTCACTGAGCTACATTCATATTCTTTTCCATCAAATGTAGTTAAAGAGATTTTCCTCATTATATCGGTTATATAATCCTTATCTTCTTTTGACACTTTGCGTTTAAGTAATCAAATTAAGTTATTACTTTGTGAAACAATTTAAAAAAAGAAATACTTCATAGGGTTTCCTGTTACTCTTGACCCCATGTTAATCCCAGCAAAGGTTTTCACAATTATTATCTGGCCAGGCTGTGTGGCAGTCAGAGTCTATGAATAGTTCATTATGTTAATAAAACTTTAAAACATTAAAACAGATATATATCATTATATCTGTTTTAATGTAAAAACCGTAACTGGTAACTACAGCTGTAAAATAAGCGTGCTTAAATGAGACGGAAAATATTTTCCTCCAAAACGGAGCAGAAGGTTGTAAAAAATATGAATCTAAGAAAAATGCACTGAAGTATTGAATTTATAGGAAATAGCCGGTTTGAGAGTGTTGCAATATGATTATCTTTATGTTATAGTCTAGTTTAATATATAAGAGTTCATACTATTCATAAGATTACTGTGTGCATACATTAGAAAAAAAGACCCATGTGGCATTAAATTTACATGAAAATTGCAAAAAGAAATTAGTTTTATTTTTTTTACGTTTTGAGTGAAATGAAAAAAAAGTTCTTCATCTTCAATAAACATAAAGCAATAATTTTGAGCAAAATGCAACTGAAATATATAAAATCAAAGGTTTAACTATTCAAATAATTAATAATTAAGGAAAATGTGCTTGGTATAAACTGAATGTATACCAGTCAAGTGAATTTCATTTGACCAGATTCCATTAAATGTAACATTTTCCATTGTACTTATGTAACAAAATTACATGAAAAATTTACATGTAATTAAATGAGTTAAAGTCAGTATTTTGGGCAGATTTTTTTTTTTTCAGTGTAGACTATATATAATGTCTATGGGAAAAAAGGGGATACATAAGAGTGGCATCAAATATAAACACTCAAGTAAACTGAAAGTAATACTGGAACTCAGTCTTCACTGAGTAACTACTCAGTATTTACTCTGTAATTACTCATATATTAGTTTTAGTCTATAGTATGTATGTAATGACTGATCAAATATTGTTATCATGACTAAAAACAAGTGATTTCTTTTGAAAAATGTCTTAAATGAAAATAGTACTACTACTAATCAAAAATCCTCCCTCACCAATAAACACATACCATGGGAGAGCAGTATATTTTTAATGGAAGTGGAAGAAGGTCAGTGCAATATCGCACCAGCCTGAAATCCAAGCATAACTATTTCCAGTGTAATACCAAAGCATAAGTCAGCGTGCAAAATGAGACAAATGCCAGCCCATATTTCGGACGCAGCAATATTTCCGAAGAAATGCGACACTCATCCTAATGTAAACCGTGTCGTTAAAGGTATTACAAAGTCGTTCTTTTCCCCCTTTTTCTCACACTTCATTTGGGCATTACTCTAGTTTACGGAGGCTTTCTGTGGTTATGGAGGATTTGTGTGGTTTATCAAGTTTTCCTGGCTTTTCTCCCTTAAAGCCACAACACTAAATCACACATTTGTCTAAACAGATGTGGGTTTTACCCACCGTGACGTACGAATTGTACTGAGCACCTTTTCAGTTTTTGTTACACGCAAAGTTGTGATGGATTCAGCACTGGGACACTTTTTACCGGCATCCATGGGAAGTGCACATCCATAATCTGTCTTTAAAAAAGCTACAATTCATTCAGAAACTCAGAAATGTGTTTGGCCTTTGCGCTAAAAAACATTAAATTTTTCCCTTTGCTTTAGTTTACTCTGAACTGTCTCACAGCCACACTTAAATGAATGTAGAGGCACCTAAATGTAGCGGAAGAAAGCTGTAAATGAAAAGACTGTTGGATAAGGGAATATACAATTTATTATTACAATATTGGAAATGAAGAAGAATTCAAATGAAGTTTGAAAAACAAGTGGGGGGGAAGGGGGACAAAACAACAAAAACATTAAGTTGCTGCAGCTTGAGTGACAAGTTCATGTGGGGAAATCTTTACCATAGCAACATAACTTTGGTTGCTAGGAATAACATAAGCAGATGGATGGACGGTCTGATTTTCCGCACTGACCGACAGTAAGCGAGCATCTGCTAGTGTGTTTATTTGTGTGTGCTTACATCTGAGCTTGTGTGTATGTGAGTGCCTGCCCATATGACCATATGTAAGTGTAGGGACCTTGGTTCCCCTGTGCCCAGAGTTTTGGCACAGGGAAAAAGTATTAGATTCAGGGGACAAATAATTAACTGACATCAGCTGGTGAGGTCCAGTGAAAGGTTGCTGCTACAAATATAGAAGCTTTTTTTTTTTCCCAATAAATCGTTGCTGGTGCATGCAGAAGCCTTTGGATTGACAGAAAACACTGCCCGGCATTCACTGCAGCTCTGATTAATGTGACAGAGAGGTCTTTCAAGTGTGCACTGAAATAGAACATCAAACAGTTTGGACAACAGCAAAAGCTGGCCTCCCTGATATAACGGGAGAAATTGCCTAGTGTCCTGCCATACTGGAGTCCCACAACTCCCTTTGTTTTTACCCAAGAAAACTTCACTATAATACACTTCACTGTGTATTATGTTTTGACCAGTGTTGTACCTTTTTTGGATAACAGATACTACTAGTTTGAATGATGCCTGCCTGTCTATTTAATTGCACAGCAAGATTTAGTTATAGTGCTTGCGTGAATAGATATTTATAATTTTTAACTGAAAGGTGCAGAAGCCCAAGGTACTGTTCAGTCTTACACCTTTAAAGGAAATAGATTTTTTTTATTATTATTAGTTTTGTTATTTGTTTAAAAATAGCTTTTACACATGTCAAAACCATAGCAAAATATGTGAGTTAATGAGGAGTCTTTCACAGTTCACTGCATAAATGTAGTAAAAGCAAATGTGTCCATTCGATTTAATAATTTCTTTACATCAGAATTTATTACTGTCATAATATAATGAGTAAGGTCTTAGAAGAGAAGTGGTTGAAAATTCTTCACTTGCATGACGCTCTTTGCTTTGACTGTCTGGTACTACAGGTACACAAAGTTGGGTGCCTACACATCTGAAGATTAGCAGTAGTAAAAGTTAGTGTGTGCTTATAGTAAGACTGCTGCTAGAGTGAGCTGCTACAGCAGTTTGGCCTACTGTAATACACGTGTGAAGACTGTCAGTAAACACCTCAATGTATCAGGGTGTTGAGAGATAGTACTGAGGTGGTCTGGCCACTCAGTTACCAGTCAGTAACATGGTGATATGTGGGCAGCTTCTCAGGCACCCATGTCAGCATCACTGGCACCAGAATCGCCACAAGCTGGGGAAGGACAAGCAACCTGGTTTTCAAACTGGGTATACTGGCACTGAACTCATTGGCGTATCTGTGGGTTAAAGCATTCTGGTGCCATAAAATTAGCACCTTTCTAAAAAGACGGAGGGTGATGTTTGGAAAGGAGCCTGCCGGCAGGATGGAGGTGACATTTTGGCAGCTGCTGGAGCCATGGTTAATGATGAAGCTGATATTTTTTGCTTTTATTGACCTGTCAGTTCTTATCAGAGACTTTCTCTGTGAACAGCCATGTTGGCATGTTGAGACCCTGGAAAGATGAGCAGGCCTGCAAGGTAACAGTGTGTGACCATGGGCGTAGAGAGAGCCATTTTGCCTCTGAATTTGAAAACACAAGCTGTTGCCGCAACTAGATTTTCAGTTGCCGTAACTGTGAGTCAAATCACTGAGAATAAATTCAGGTAAAATATACACAGCTATGGGAATCACTGCTGAATTACTCTTAGTAAACATTTAATAATTGTGTCATTTCATCTCCTTTTCTGATGTGCTGCAGAAATGCAGCCACCATTCACATTTTTTTTTTCAGAAAACGTAAAAAAGGACACACTTTGAAATTAACAAAATTTCTACTCACAAGTTCAAGGGTAAACACACACAAACATGCCATCTATATACTATGCACACACACACACACACACACACACACACACACACACACACACACATATATATACACACACACACACTCACACAATC